>JAODAL010015030.1:0-85312 GCA_025379985.1 Phyllomedusa bahiana
GGGGTGAAAATATCGCACCAGATCTATCATACGGGGGTTTATTATATTTAGAGTCTATGTTTGTTATGTTGTTCTCATTAATGTGGTAAAATTTATAAATTGTAAAAAAGTATTAAATTGTAAATTGGCATTAACCCTCTAAGCCCAAGGGAAGGGCAACCCTTCAGCCATGGTTCCCTAGAGGAATCCCCCACAGGTGGTTTTTCCTCTCCTGAGTGCTGAAGGGTGACTCTTTGTGAGTTGGGGGTTTTGCCATTTTTTCTGGTGTCATGTGATCTATAATAAAGTTTTGATCATTTGACACCTGATTACAGTGTATTGTGTGTTTATTTTGCGTTCTTTGGTTTCAATCATTTTGCTTGGGGTCCATCACAAATTCACAAAGTCAAGAGGCCGGACATCAGTCTGCCACATACGACCATAACCTAATCAGTGAGTGTGGTTTATGCCCTGGTGTTGGTCTCCACTCTGGTAAATATGATGAAGCAGAGAAAGGGCACAATTTCCTCAAGCGTGCACTCAACGTTGGATCAAGAGTTGTATCACAGCAGTATGACAAGCTGCTTGCTCGGCTTTGTGTGTAACTCCCATTGACTTCAATGTAGAGGGCTGTACAAAAGTAAATCCATGGAGACAGTGGCTACACAGAGTCTCCAAATAAGGTACACTGGTCCCTGGCTTTCCTGATAGCTGAATACATGGCCGACTCTTCCACCATGCTGGGGGTGAGTCCGACTGGGGCAAAGACTGATTTGGGGCACAACAAATTGTTATCTTTTAAATTCTGAGCCAGCGCCTTTCCCAGTATTCGGCTTGTTGGACTCCAGGAAGGGAGTTCGTTCTCCAAGTAGCCTCAGCAGCTGCTGAGCTAAAATCCTTCATACTAAATGCTCTTGTCCTGTGTTGCTTCTCTGTACCCTTTACTGCCAAATGAGGCATGTATGCAACCCTTCATGGCAAGCCTTCCTAGCTATGGCACTATTCTGGAATGAGGTAAGGGGCGTATGAAAGAAGATTTAGTATTTACAAGTTCCTAAGACCTCTCCACATGGTGTATTACTTGGCTTCCACCGGTCTCTGAACAGCAAAGCTGCCTGGATATGCGAGTAATGGGGGTTTACACTGCATAACTTTGGGAATTTTCTTTTTGGCTTTTTTAGGGGTTTTTTTTTTTTTTTATCATTCAAATCGACTTTATTAAATACAGAAAATTTTACATAACTATAGAATTATGCATAAGGTAGAGGGAGCACTGATCCCAAAATGTGATAGAGCAAAAAACACAAAATCGGGGTTTTCCCACTAACACTAATTGTTACATTATGAACAACTTAAACATTCATTTATTCAAACAAAAAAGCAATTTGTGAGGTGAGGAAAGAAATCAAAGCATCAGGGTTTCTGGCCTTATTTTAGAAATGCCAAAATCCAGAATGGGGGTTCACCATAATTCGTGCATGAGTCAAACCTTTCAGGGCTTTTTACCCAGCTCTCTAGGCTCCTGGATAGCAAATCTGTCTCAAAATTCTACATTTTCAGAGTTAGGGATGTCCATAACCAGCCATTAGCATTGCGCAGTCTGGAAAAATTGGATAACAACCTCTGTGGAGCTGTGATGGAGGATACATTGCTTATAGAGAATATAGACAATGTTGCTCTGATACTCTGCTACTGATCAACCTTCTAAATAAAATTATGGGGTGTGACTTAATGCAGGGTTCTGGTCTAGGGTCTAAATGTTTGTTTCTGTTGTAGCAATATGGTGGCCACGGAAGAAGATGGTGGCATTGAGTTCTAGCAATGTTACAGTGGTTCTTATTGAGGTCTCCATCCTTCACCCTCCCCTCGGCTTCTCACACACCAGTGATGAGGGGGTTTGCAATATCCCAGGTGGTTTGACAGCTTGGGATTGCCAAGGGACACACTCTAAGTAAGCCTCGGTCTTGGTGGTGGTTGAGGTGTCTGTGATATTTGTGCAAACTGAAAGACAGTAGAAAAAGCGGAAATTGAACATGCTTATGCTAGCGGCTCAGTTTAATTAATGATTGCTCTTCTACAAAGATGGAAGTGCAATTCTCCTAGCTACAAAATTCATCCACTATGCACACTTCTCAACACCAGATGCAGGAGCAGATTGTATCCCTCCACTCTTCTTTACAGCCCCCTATCACTGGATACAAAACTCCATGTCTCTGTAGTTCTGTCTGTGCGGCACAGATCTATATTCTTAAAATAACATGAGGTTTGCAGTAAAATGTTGTGTCACGCCAATAACCCCAGTTCAGCAATGGTTGCTGCTCCAGGGGAATTCCTCTCCCAGGTCTAGTTTAGTTACTTGTGAGCTTCACTTTCTGTAGCCCGGTGGTATGGGGAAGCATGTCTCTGGGGCACTGCTGTACTGGGCTGCGGTCAAACTCCATGCAGTCTGAACCACCTAACTGTAAGGCCGTGTTCACACGGCTTATTCCCGACGGATTTGTGAGCGCAATCCGGCTCACAAATCCACCGTGAATAAGGGGCGGGACGGGGGCGGGGCCGGAGCGCTCCCCGGCCCCATAGACTTGCATTATCCACGGCGCGTATTGCGCCTGGATAATGTGCAATGTCAACTTTCTCCCTGCCCGGCGGATTCGCCGTGCGGGGAGGAGCGACGGCATCCACTGTTCTCTCTGAGAGCAGTGGATTACCGTAATGACTCCGTCGGATTGGCGCCGTACTGCAGCGCAAATCCGGCGAGCAGTACGGCGCCAATCCGTGGCAAAATAAGCCGTGTGAACGAGGCCTAACTGTGGCTGTATACCTTACCCTCCTAACTGGGGTTAGCTTGTATACTGTAAACATCTACTGTGCATAGGCCTGTCCCTTTCTGTGTGATCAGGAGTTTCTGTGCTCCACTTTTATTTCTCTTCTTGTCTTGTTGGTGGCGGGGCTTACATATTTTAGAGAGTGGTGAGGGGCGTGACTGGGCATAGACAAACTCAATTGGGTACGCCTTGCTTAAAGGGGTTGTCTCACTACATTGATTCATACCTCAGTCCTGTTTTCTTGGTTTCATTTTGAATTCAGGGGTGTGTTTACTGGCTTCCACTAGGCTGCAGTAGAAGCCAGGTCTGTAGCTATAGCATCCAGTGCTAGGGAGCCTATCAGGGGTAAGATCAAACAGGTCTGTAGCTATAGCAACCTGAGGAGCTGATGCAGCCCATACAAGAGGGGATATCTAGGAATAGGTAGGACACTAGTAATGGACATATATTGCAATATATGTAGTAAGACAACCACTTTAATGGTGGAGGATGTCTTTTGATGTTCAACTTGTCAGCAAAATTCCCCAGCAACTGCCCTGCGTGAATGCCTTTATATGATTCACTTTGTAATCATTTTACATATATATGCAGGAATCCAGCAGGTATAAAATCCATTCCTTTATTCTTAATCATATGCAGCTAACTGAAAGACAAAGGATGCTTGTGTTCACTCGCTGTGAGTGTTCGGTGGATTCACTGGACCACCGCAAGTGATGATAGTTAAGCCACGCCAGGGAGCAGAGTCTAAGTAGCCCCCGGTATTCACCAGAGCCCGCGGGTAATGCGTGGTACAGAATCGGAATCCAGAGACTTAGTCGGGGACAGGCAGGAGGTCAGGGAAGGCGGCAGAGGCTCGTGGTTAGACAGGCAGACGGTCAGGGCAGGCGGAAAACAGGCAAGGTCAGGAAAACGTAACGGAATGGACTGGTGCACGGGTAATCAGACAGGACTTCCAACACTAGGCAGCGGGTTCCCGTTTTTGCGGCGGCCGGGGCCCAGGCGGGGAGCAGGTACAAAAGGAGCGGGGGAGGGGGTAAGGGGCCCCGCGCCGGCCCCTCGGGTAGCAGGGGGATGGTCGCGGGCCCGGGGCCGCGGCCCCGCCCCGGGGACCCCTGCAGGAAAGGGGGGGGGGCCGCGGGGGGCAACGGCACCCGCACCAGCCCCATGACGGTCCCTCCCCCTTAGGGTTCTCCCCTTTTTTTTGGAATTTGGGAGAGGAGGTCGGTGAAAATTTGGCCTCGGTTCCCGAAAACGCCCCTCAGGCCCGGAACCCCTTCCAATAAATTTAGAAAGAACCGCTTCCCCCTCCTGTTTTTTCCCAAAGCACCTTTTTTGACCTAAAAGATGTTATGCGTTGGCCCACGGGGGGGAGGGCGGGGGACAGATCCACGGGAGAAGCGATTCGGGCCCAAACCGGTTTGAGGAGAGAGACAGGGAAAGGGGCGTTGGGATAGGCAGGGGTGGGAGGAAAAGCGGAGCTTTTTGGGAAACCCGGGTTTATTTTGGCCGAAATCCCAAAAAGGGGGCCCAAATACTTGGGGCCCAAAACTTGTAACTGGGCCCCTTGAAGCAAATGAAAATTGGCAGAACCAAAAACCCCTATACCCAGTTTAAAATATGGGGGGAGGTCTCCGGAAACCTGTCCCCCGGGGCCCTTTGGGTTTCCCAAGGGAGGCCCCCATAAAGGGGCCCCTGTGTGGGGATTTTCCCAAAAGTGCCTTGATGTCCTGTATTGGGCATTCCCGGGCCCAGGGAAGGGGAGCGAGGTACCCAGGGGAGAGGGCGGGGAGGGTAGCCCAAATACAACAAAAAAGGGAGAAGCTCCAGCAGATTTCTGATTTCAAAGGGAAAATTTTTATAAAAAAATTCTCCCCAAAGGGGGAGGAGGTAGACCATTTAAATCCTGACGGGGGGGAAACAAAAATGACGAAAATAGGAAACCTAAATTGGGTTTGGGCCCCTTTTCTTACCGGGCCCATTGGTTTAAAAGGGGGTGATATACAGATGAGAAGTCCAGCCAAAACCCTCCCAAACTGAGCCAACAGAGCCCCCCGGGAATTTTGACACAAACGGGGCCCCCCTATCCGGGGCCGATTTTGCAATGGGCCCCCAGTGTAGCCAAAAAATGGGGGGAAAAAGTGCTGGGGCCGCTGGGGGGCGGGGGTTTAACCCCCCGGGAGGGGAAAAAAAGGGTAAAGGCCCATCTTAGAAAATCTATCTTTCCCCCCCCCAGATGCCCGGGTTTTTCCCAGAGGGGGCCCCGGGAAAGGGTCGGTAAAAAAACCCATGACAATATGGGACCAAGGTCTTTTTTGGCCCCGGGGGAGGGGAAGGAAGCGGGCCCCGCGGGTTTTGAGAGGGGGGAACTTGGTTACGGGACAGGAGGTTTAAGGCCAGGACAAAGTTTTCTAACGTCCTTGAGCGAGAGGCCCCACCAATAGTACCCAAGGGAATTTTCAATTGTAAAGCCCTTGTGGCCCCCTGGATGGAGGGATTGCGAGAGGAATGTCCCCTTTTAAAGGGTTTTCGCGGCCACATGGCAGGGGGACTTTAGGTCTTCCCGGGGGTAGATGTTAAATACCCGGGGGCCCGGACCGGTGAGGGACGTTAGGGGGAAAATTAGTGCTCCCAGAGATGGCTCTAGGCCCCAGTGTCCGAAAAATTTAGAGGGGGGCGCCCGGGGGTGACGTTCTTTTTGGGCTGGGTGGGAAAATTTAAGGAGGAAGTTAAAGCGGGCGAAAAAAGAGCAAACCACCGGGCGGGGGCCCGGGATTCAATCCCCCTGAGCGGGTTTGGGAGTACAGGGATTTTTTGTGCAGGGTTTAAAGATTCAATGAGAGGGGAAAACCCCTCCAGCAAGTTTTCGCCATTCTTCTGGGATAATTTTAAGGCCAGTAGTTCCGTTCACCGATTGTTTTTAATTTCTTCGGCAGGAGTAAAGGGGTTTTGGGAAAAAAAAACCCACAAGTACGAAATCCCCCAAAAAGGGGATTTTTGAAAAAGGGCAGGGGCCGGGGACAAACTGAGGGGGCTCCTTCTAGGAAAAAATGGAAACCCCCTTGCGGGTCCGGGGCAAAGGGACAAAACCCAGGAGCTAAAACGAATGCGGGCTTTAAGACGATTAAAGGGCTTTTTGGGGTTTTCAGGGGGCCCGGGTTTGGGGGTTTGCTTTCTTCTTTGAAAGGGCCCTTCCCAGTGGGGCCCACCAGCGGGGAATTGCGGGGACGAACTGCCTGTAATAGTTTGCGAACCCCAAAAAGCGTGGATGGCCCAGAGCCCCCCGGGGTCGGGGCCACTGCAGGACCGCGGGAAAGTTGGGGGGATCCATCTGGAGACTTGTTTTCAAAAAGGTTTGTTTTTTTAAAAAAGGGCAACGGAGGTCCCGTTTCAAACGGCCCATTTCTCCATTTTTGGCATATAGTGGGGGGAAACGGGGGCGTCTGAGCCCCTTTGGCCGGACTTTGGGTTTTGGGGCGGTGGTCTCTAGATCTGGAGAAAAGATTAAAATGTCTTTAAAGAAAAGACAATGACCCAGACTTAGAGAAGGTGTGGAAGATCTCGTTGCGAATTTCGGGAAAACACAGTGGAGCTTTGCGGGAGGTTCCGAAGGGCATAAAGGAGATTTTTCGGAAGTGGCCATAAACGGGTATTAAACCCCCTTTTTCCCATTTGTGCCTTCCGGATAGGGTTTAAAAGTTGAAAGCTCCGTGTAAAACCCAAATTTGGGAAAAAATTTTTTTTTGCTCCCGCAGGGGATTAAAACAGTTTGAGATCAGAGGAAAGGGGGTTTTTCGATTTTTTTTATGGTGATTTTTTTTAGTCCAGGGATAATCGTTTACGGGGCCCCAGGGGAGTTCCATTTTCTTTTCGACAAAGAAAACCCCGGCCCCGCAGGTAAAGAGGGACTTGCGTATAAAGCCTTTACGGAAAAAAAAGGATTCTTTTAAATATACTCCCGACATCCCCTTTGGGTTTTCCCGGGGAAACAGAAAGAGGGTTTGCTCTGCCTCGGGGAGGAAAGTAGTACAGGGTTTTCCCGGGTCAATAGGACAGTCGATCGGCGGTGCGGGGGAAAAAGGTTTCGGCCTGTCTTTGGAAAAAAACGTCGTTCTAGATCCTGGGTTTTGGAGTGGGCAGAAACCCGGGGAGAGGCTTTGAGGTTTACCCGAGGGGGAACGTTTGAGCAGGAAAGGGTACGAGAGGCATTTGCGGGGTGGCACTCGGCCCCCAAAAGAACAAAATTTGCCCGTGTTTCCCGTCCAAAGGGGCGGAGCATGCTCTTGAAACCAAAAAAAAGGCCCAGGGGGATTTTAGGGAAAATGAGCGGGGGCAGAACGAGAAGTTTTAAATCTCCTTGTTTGAGGCCCCATCTGGGAAGGTGAGGGGGCAGTGCAGAACCGAATTTGCTTTCCCTTTAGGCTTTTGCCAAATGAAGGGAGACGAACATGGGGGTTTTTGCAAGGATCACCGGGGGAAAAACTTGGGCACCATTGCATTTGGGTGATAACCTTTTTCCCGGGACCCCCCAAATTCAACGGGGTGGTGGCTTGAAAGGTGCTGTCCGGCGGAAAATTTCCCAGGAGTACGGGAATGGTCCCCCGGGGGAGAGGCCGCACTGACATTTAAGGGATACCTCTCCTGTGAAGCCTAGGGGGGCGACGTTTCCCCGGGGGCAACCCAAAAGTCCCCCAAAGAAGTGGCCCGAAACCCCCCCAGTAGAAAAATAGATGCCCTTTTGACGACGCTTTTTTAGCGTTCCCCCTGGGTCAAGTGAGCTCTTTCGGGCCTGCATGGGTTTTCCCAAAGGGAACCCCTTTTCGGAGGGAAATGGTGGTCGTTGGGAAAAAAAGGGGGCCAGGGCGACAGGGAGCCCGGGGGTGGTCTGGTGACCTCCCCTTGGAGGCGGGGGCTCTCGGCAAAAAGTTTTGGGCGATTTGGGGGGGGGAAAACCCGAATTTTGGGTTTGTCCAGAGGGAAGGAGGTCCCCGACCAAACGGCTCATTGTTAAAGCGCCCCCGGGGGCCTTGGGCCCGAAGGGGTTTCCCACCAACGCCCATTGGGTTTCCGTTCCCCGTTCTGAGGAGGGTGCCGGGGGAACTGCCAGGGGGGATGACCCCCCGTGGAGGGCCCCTGACGGAGACGGAGCAGAGCTGTGGCGGGAGGAGGGGGGGCCAAATTTTCCCCGAAAAACGGGGCGGAATACCTGGAGGAAGGCCCTTTCAGAAATTTGCCGGTCAACCCGGGTCCCCTCGGTCCCTTTGTGGAGGGGCCCAGGCCCAAGGTTTTCCCCGATAAGAGGCTAATTATGGGGGCCCAAATTAGCCCCCTCGGTAGGGAATTGTGGGCCCCCGCATTTTTTTTTCGATGGGAGGGGGAGCCCCCCCCCCCTTTTGGGACCCCCCGATGAAGCCTCAACCCCCCCGGCAATTTTTTGGGGGCTCCTTTATGCGGTGAGGGGAGCGGAAAATGCAGAGAAGGCCCCTTTCAGGAGGGGGTAGAGCCCGGCTTTCAAAGGGAAAACAGGGTTTCTGGGTCCCGGGGCAGCAGCCGCAGGCAGAGGTTTGACGGGCCACAAGATTCTGATGTGGCCCCGAGCTGGTCAATACCCCTGGTCGCTGTGCGGGTGGCCGTCGTGAATCCCCGGGGCTCCCGGGAAAAGGGACCCTGGCGGGGTTTTCCTTGCCAAATTGTACTGTGAGGGTTCGGTGGATTCGCTGGACCCCCGCAAGCAATGTTTGTTAAAACCAGCCAGGGAGCGGAGTCTAAGTAGCCCCCCGGGATTCACCAGACCCGCCCCAAAGCGGGTTTGGCTTGCTGCCCGGGGTGAGGCTAAAAGGTCCCCACCCCCGCGTGAATTTTCTTTCGATGGCGGCCGGGGGGGAATGCGTTGGGACAGAATCCCGGGGAAACCCGAGGGGAAATAGTCGGGGGGCAGGCAGGAGGGGGAGGGGGGGGAAACGAGGTTCGTGGTAGAAGACCCGGGGAGATCAGTCAGGGGGCGGCAAACCCCGGCAAGGTCAGGAAAACGTAGCAGAACGGTTTTTACAGGGGAATAAGGAAAAGGTTTTCAAAACTTCAAGACAAGGGGACGAAAACCAACAATTTGCGAGAAATCCAGGGGGGTAATCCTTATTTTTTTGGAAACCCGCGGCCGGGAAATTGACCAAAAATTTTTGGCGTCTGGCCCCTTTTTTAAAACCAGAAAGAGTCGCGTTCCGTGCCCTAGGCACGGGAAAGCGCCCCGGGGAAACCGGGGGCGGCAGGAGAAACGTTTAAAAACGGGCTGGGGATGGGGAAGTGGCCCCGGGTAGCAGGGGGGGTGGTCGCGGGCAAACCGCGGGGCCGCGCCGGACCCCGGGGGGCAAGGGGGCGGGGCCGGGGGGGGGCAACGACACCCGCGCCAGCCCCCCTGACAACCTTAGTGTTTTTTTGAACCCTTTTGGGTCCTTGATCAAAGCTAACACCACATACATCACTCGGTTAAAACACCATGTAAAACCAATCAGGATGCTCCACATGAAAAACATAGGAGCTTTCCTAGCAATTAATTAGGCTATTAGAAAAAGTGTACGTTTTTTTTTAAACATATTTACATAAATTACAACGTTTCCCACCAAATGGATAAAAACCTGTATATTGGAGCCAAGTTCTTTAGGTGTTACTGCTTGTAAATTAACTTGGTGATATATAATTTGCTATGATTTTCCCTCTCCTCGGAACACATTTCACTCCCTCATCTATTATGCGGGCTAATACAGGATCTTGTCTAACTATAGGTACGTTTTTAAAAAACACCTTTTTAATGGATTGAAGATCCTTGCTATATTGTGTTGTAAATGTAATTTCCTTATTTAACTTTTTATTGGTACTTTTTTCCTCCTTTTTAAACAATAGAGAGATTTGTGTTTCCTTTTCTACTTTTTGTTGCACTTCTTTTAATAGAGTAGAAGAATAGCCATGTTTCCTTAATCTATGGTTTATGATTCCTTTTTCTTTTTGAAAAATCATTATCTCTAGTATAAGCTCCTCTTGCCATAATGTACTCCACAGCTGGGATGGCTGCCAGTTTGAGGAGAATGGCTACTTTCCTCTTGCAATATTGTATTCCCACTATTAGGATTTCTATACAGTGTTGTAAAAACACGACCCTCCTTACTGTCACTTGTTAGTTCAATATCCAAAAAGGTAATTTTTACAGGATGCGCAGTGTGTGTAAAGGATAAATTGTATGGATTAACATCAAGATAATCCATAAATTTAGGGATAGACGCTATACTGTGATTCCAAACAAGTAAGAGATCATCAATAAACAAAGTTGGTCACCAAAATGATTTGATATACTATAATTAGCATGGTGCTCCCACCATGCCATAAATAGATTGGTTATTGAGTGGGAAGCCATTTAATAAAAAATCTACACACAACAAAATAAATGTTTATTCTTCCTCCAAATAATGGCTATGATTATTCAAAAAATACTGTATAAAGTGCCATTTCGTATGGTATACTGCCATTTCGTATGGTATACTGGAATATAGATTGGGCAGCTAAGCTAGATGTAGAAAGGTAACCACTCAAAATTAGAAAAGGTTCTCACTACACTTGTACTATCCTTTAGGAACCCTCGTATTCGTTGTACTATAGGTTGTAAGCATGTGTCAACCCAATTTCTTCCCCAAGGAATTATTACTGGAAATAAATTAGGAGGGAAATCTTCTTTATGAGTTTTTGGGACACCATAAAATATAGGTGTAACTGGATTTTTTACATTAAAGGGGTTTGCCACAATCTCATTTCATACCTCCTGTATCCAGCTCTTCTGCTCTGTGTGCTCAGAAGGGGGCGGGTGTGATTTGTTTGAATTGCATATCATGTGACCCAGCAGGATGACATCACCATACCTCTCCTCTCTCTAGTAAACGAAAGGTCTGTTTATGTATAGAATTGTAAGCAGCTACACTGTAGCTCAGAGGTAACATTTTTGCTTTACAGCACAAGGGTCCTAGGTTCAAATCCCTGCAGGAACTTAACCTGTGGATTTTATTTCCTCTTTATCAATGCACAGACCTCTTTGAGGTTTCTTTTTTATTTATTTGCAATGTTTAATTTATTACTAACTAGTCCAGAGGACAGGAGTAGAATGACAGTACCCGGGGTTTGAACACTCAGTAGCTGCCTGAGAGGAGAGGTGATGTCTGAGCATGTGCGACCAGGACTAAGAAGCTCTCAGCCCTGGCCGTATCCCCTGGAGACGAGCTGTAAACAATGGATCACTAAAGGAGCAGCTAAAACAAAAACGGTGCAGAATTTTTAATATTGATGTATGATGAAAATGTTTTTTATTTAATTTTCAAACTTCCCATGTCAATTTAACTTTGTGGCAAAACCCCTTTAAGCCTTCATCTAACAGCTTACCCAATTTGTTACTAAAAACCTCCATGGGGTCAGCATTGAGTTTTCGATATGTTTTTTCATCTTGTAAACTTAGCAATGCCTGTTTCTTATAGAGACCCGTGTCCATAACATGCATTGCATTAGAAAGGGTGGAAAAAACAGTGAGAGGAGGGGATTAGACTATAAAAATAAGGTTACGAGAAGCCTTTTGGATTATGGAATGTGAAACTAGATTTCCTAAGGGTTTAAATTTTTGTAACGATTTCTCGCATTTTTTTTAATTATTTATAAATTTTTATTTTCCTAAGGCGTCTCCCTCACCCATCCCTATCCTATCTTAGGAAGAATATTTATCACAAATTCTTTTGTTATCAGTATTTACTTATTTATTTTTGTAAGCAACCTAGATGAAATCTAAGGGCTTGTTCACACGACGTTTTGGATCCGTTTTTTACCAGAAGAAAACTGCATCCAAGCTGCATCTAAAAAAACGTATCCAAAAAAGCATCAGCTGCTGCGTTTTTGGACGCGTTTTGCATGTGTTTTTTTGGATGCGTTTTTCGGATCCGTGTTTCAAAGGGCCTTTTTCTTTCAAATAAAATTATCTTTTAAAATTTAAAACCTTTTATGCCAAATACCCCTTTTGTTTAAATTAACCCTCCCCAAACCCAAACCCCTTCCCCCCCAAAAAAACCCAACCCCCTTTAACCCTACCAAACCCCAAACCCAAACCCATAACCCTACCATAACCCTACCCCAAACCCCAAACCCCACCCCTCCCCCAACCCCTTTAACCCCAAACCCTACCCCTAAGTAGGGGAAATCGTTTTTAAAAAACCTAATTTTTAAATATAAGCTTTTAAAAAAAGGGGCTAGGAACAAAAAAAAGAAGACAACAAAAAAAAAAAAACGAAGATGACTAGTACTACAGCATGTATTAGGGGTAAAGGGAAAAGAGAACAAAGTCTAGTATGCCCCTATTAGCCCTTTTAGTCCCTATCCTACTTCAAGTTATCGTATTTAAAAAAGGAATTTTCCCAAAACATGTTTGTAGGGTACTGTCGTCTTCTTTTTTTTTGTATGGGGGCTTTTTTTGGTGGGGTTCCTACCCAAAATTTTTTTTTAAGGGTTTTTATTTTTAAAATTTAGGTTTTAACACGGGTTTTTCTCAACTTAGTTTTTCTTGGGTTAGGATTAGGGTTTTTTTGGGGTGGGGTTTTGGGGTTGGGGGGGGGGTTTTGGGTGGGGGTTTAAGGTTTTTAGGGTTGGTTTTTTGGTAGGGTTAGGGTTGGGTTATGGTAGGGGAAGGGTTCGGGTTGGGTTAGGGTTAATTATAAAAAAGGGTTTGTATTTGGTGAAAAAAAAAGGGTTTTTAAATTAATAGAATTGTTTTGAAAGCAAAACCTTGGGAAACCCCGGATCCGAAAAACGACCCAAAAAAAAACCCCAGGGCAAAAGCTTTCCAAAAAAAACCCAATCAGCTGTGCGTTTTTGGATACGTTTTTTTAGATGCAGTTGGATGCAGTTTTTTTTGGTAAAAAACGGACCCAAAAACGTGGTGTAAACAACCCCTTAGATTTCATCAAAGGTTGTTTTACAAAAATAAATAAGTAAGTATTTTTATAAAAAAAAAATTTGTGTTTAATTTTTTTTCCTAAGATGGATAGGGGGGGAGAGGGGGAACCCTTAGGCCCAAATTAAAAATTTTTTAAAAAATATTTAAAAAAAATGCGAAAAAATCGTTAAAAAAATTTTAAACCCCTTGGGAAAATTTTGTTTCACATTCCAAATCCAAAAGGTTCTCGTAACCTTTTTTTTTTAGTTAACCCCCTCCTCTAAACTGTTTTTTCCACCCTTTCTAATGCAATGCATGTTTGGACACGGGTCTCTATAAGAAACAGGCAAATTTCTAAGTTTACAAGAGAAAAAAAACATATCGAAAACTCAAAAGTGACCCCCTGGAGGTTTTTAGTAACAAATTGGGTAAGTTTGGTTTGATGAAGGCTTTTTAAAAGGGGTTTTGAACAAAAATTAAAAATTTCATGGGGAAATTTGAAAATTAAAAAAAAAAACATTTTCTTTATTCTTTAATATTTTAAAAAATTTGAAACCCTTTTTTTTTTTGGGTGTCCTTTAGTGATCCATTGTTTTTAAACTGTCTAAAAGGGGGTACGAAAAAGGGCTGAGAGCTTTTAGTCCTGGTCGCCATGCTCAGAATCACCTTTTTCCCTAGGGGAGTACTGAGTTTTCAAACCCCGGGGGTTTTTCATTCTTCTCCTGTCCCCCTGGAATAGTTTTGTAATAAAAATTTAAACCTTTTCAAATAAATAAAAAAGAAACCTCAAAGAGGTCTGTGCATTGATAAAGAGGGAATAAAATCCACAGGTTAAGTTCCTGCAGGGATTTGAACCTAGGACCCTTGTGCTGTAAAGCAAAAATGTTACCTCTGAGCTACAGTGTAGCTGCTTACAATTCTATACATAAACAGACCTTTCGTTTACTAGAGAGAGGAAAGGCATGGTGATGTCATCCTGCTGGGTCACATGATATGCAATTCAAACAAATCACACCCGCCCCCTTCTGAGCACACAGAGCAGAAGAGCTGGATACAGGAGGTATGAAATGAGATTGTGGCAAAACCCCTTTAATGTAAAAAATCCAGTTACACCTATATTTTATGGTGTCCCAAAAACTCATAAAGAAGATTTCCCTCCTAAATTATTTCCAGTAATAATTCCTTGGGGAAGAAATTGGGTTGACACATGCTTACAACCTTATAGTACAACGATACGAGGGTTCCTAAAGGATAGTACAAGTGTAGTGAGAACCTTTTCTAATTTTGAGTGGTTACCTTTCTACATCTAGCTTAGCTGCCCAATCTATATTCCAGTATACCATACGAAATGGCAGTATACCATACGAAATGGCACTTTATACAGTATTTTTTGAATAATCATAGCCATTATTTGGAGGAAGAATAAACATTTATTTTGATGTGTGTAGATTTTTTATTAAATGGCTTCCCACTCAATAACAATCTATTTATGGCATGGTGGGAGCACCATGCTAATTATAGTATATCAAATCATTTTGGTGACCAACTTTGTTTATTGATGATCTCTTACTTGTTTGGAATCACAGTATAGCGTCCATCCCTAAATTTATGGATTATCTTGATGTTAATCCATACAATTTATCCTTTACACACACTGCGCATCCTGTAAAAAATATACCTTTTTGATATTGAACTAACAAGTGACAGTAAGGAGGGTCGTGTTTTACAACACTGTATAGAAATCCTAATATGGGAATACAATATTGCAAGAGGAAAGTACCATTTTCCCCCAAACTGGCAGCCATCCCACGTGGGGTACATTTGGGAAGAGGGGGTTAACAGAGATAATGAATTTTTTAAAAGAAAAAGGAATCATAAACATAGTTAAGGAAAAGGTATTCTTCTACTCTAAAAAGAAGTGCAAAAAAATAGAAAAAAAAACACAAAATTCTCTATTTTTTAAAAAGGAGGAAAAAAGTACCAATAAAAAGTTAAATAAGGAAATTCATTTTTAAAACAATATACAAGGGATCTTCAAACCCTTAAAAAAGGGGTTTTTTTTTTTAAAAAAAGTACCCCATAGTTAGACAAGATCCCGTATTAGCCCGCATAATGATGAGGGAGTGAAATGGTTCCAGGAGAGGGGAAAAAAATAGCAAATGAATTAAACACAAGTTTAATTTACAAGCAGTAAACCCAAAAGAATTGGTCCCAAAATACAGGTTTTTATCCTTTTTGGGGGAAACGTTGTAATTTTTAAATTGTTTAAAAAAACTTTCACTTTTTCTAATCCTAATTAAATTGCTAGGAAGGGGCCTTGTTTTTTTAGTGGAGCATCCTGAGGTTTTACATGGGGTTTTTTAACCCGGGGATGTAGGGTGTTTGCTGTGATCAAGGCCCCAAAGGGTCAAAAACAGTAAAAACAAATGTCATGGGGGCGGCGCCGGGGCCGTTGCCCCCCCGGCCGCCCCCCGGCCGCCGGGGGGCGGCGGGGCCCGGCTGTCCGCGACCATCCCCCTGCTCCCGGCCACTTACCCATCACGCTCCTGTGTACGCTGCCCTGCCTGTCCGGTCCCCCGCGCGCGCCCGCGCTAGGGGGCGCACGGAGTCGGTCGGATTTAAAGGGCCCGTGCGCCCGGTTATTTGGCAATTGCCGGCCCCTGGTCCTATATAAGGAAAAAAGCCCCCCGCACTCTCTGCCAGATTTTTGGTGGCTCCTTGTCTTGGGTTTGGGAAATCCCCGTCGGGTTTCCCCGTCAAGCCCTTTTGCTAGTTTCCTGACCTTTCCTGTTTTCGCCCCCCCTGACTGTTGCCTGTCTTGACCCCGAACCCCTGCCGCCGCCCTGACCTCCTGCCCGTCTCCCAATACGTTTCTGGATTCCGATTCTTACCACGCCAAACGCAAGCAAGTCAGCAGGGGGGAGCGACCCGGTAGCCCACGCCGCAACAAGTCCCCTCCCGCTTTTGCGTCGGGGTCTGGTGAAAAGGGGGCTTTAGCCCGCTCCCCGGGGTGGTTAATATCATTTTCTTGGTGGTCCCGCGAATCCACCCCAACCCTCACAGTCAATTTGGCAATGATTTGCCCGGGTTTCCTTTGCCGGGGCTCAGGAGGGCAGACGGCCATCGCAAGCAGAGCCGCTATTGACCACTCGCGGCCACGAGCAGAACCCTTTTGGCCGTCTACCCCTTTCCTGCGGCTGCTGCCCCATGCCCGACCTGTTGCCCTGCGCCTGGCCCTTTCCTGCCCTGCACGGGGGCCTTCTCTGCTCTGCCGCTCCCCACGCTATATGGTTTTTTAGAAGGGCTGGTTTACATGTGCTGCAACGGTGTTTGTTTACTGGGCAGGGAACATTTGTCCCTTCCCGGGCGTGCACATGCAAAGGAAGGCAGTGAAAAGGGAGGGGTAGGATGTTGTATTGGGAGAAA
This sequence comes from Phyllomedusa bahiana, assembly GCA_025379985.1. NCBI lineage: Eukaryota > Metazoa > Chordata > Amphibia > Anura > Hylidae > Phyllomedusa > Phyllomedusa bahiana. The sequence continues at coordinate 16,180 of JAODAL010015030.1, forward strand.
ACGGAGAGGACTTGCAGGGGGGTTTGTGTATTGTACCCTCTTTATGCCCCTTTCCCCCATCCCCGTGGTGCCTATACACACACCCCTGGGTCCAATACCCCCCCCCGCTTTCATGCCTCTTTTTCCCGATGTCGTATGCCAGCTTTGGGTGGGTTCCAGAGGCTCCACTGCGCTTCCTCTACCAATTTAGGGGAACCCATGCAGGGATCAAGTCCTCCCACTAGACCTATTCTGGAATGAGTTAAGGGGGGAAAAAAGAAAAAAAAAAATTAGTATTTACAACTTCCTAAAACCTCTCCACATGGTGCATTACCTTGCTTCCACCAGACTCTGAAAAGCAAAGCTGCCTGGATATGCTGCAGTAATGGGGGATTTATCACTGCATAACTTGGCAGATTTCTCATTTATGGCTCCTCCTGGGTTTTGACCTACCTCTCTAGGCTCCTGGATAGTAAATCTACCTCAAAATTCTACAATTTCAGAGTTGGGGATTTGCATAACTAACCATTAACATTGTGCAGTCTGGAAATATTGGATAACAGCCACTGTGGAGCTGTGATGGAAGATACATTGCTTATACAGAATATACCCAATGTCGCTCTGATACTCTGCTACTGATCTACCTTGTAAATAACACCCCAATAGGGTGTGACTTAAAATAGGGTTCTGGTCTATGGTTCAAATGTTGGTTGCTGTTGTAGCAATATGGTGGCCGAGGGAGAAGATGGCGGCATTGAGTCCTCCTAGTAATGTTACAGTGGTTCTTACTGAGGTGTCCATCCTTCACTCTCCCCTTGGCTACTCATACACCAGTGACGAGGTGGTTTGTAATATCCCAGGTGGTTTGACAGCCTGAGATTGCCCCAGAACACCCTCTGAGTAAGCCTCTGTGTTGGTAGTAGTTAAGTTTCCACGATGTTAGTGCAAACTGAAAGACAGTAGAAAAAGTGAAAATTGTACATGCTTATGCTAGCGGCTCAGTTTAATTAATGATTGCTCTTCTACAAATATGGTGCAATTCTCTTAGCTACAAAATTCATCCACTATGCACACTTCTCAACAGCAGATGCAGGAGCAGATTGTATCCCTTCACTGTTCTTTACAGCCCCCAATCACTGGATACAAAACTCCATGTCTCTGTAGTTCTGTGTGTGCGGCACAGATCTATAGTCCCAAAATAACATGACAGTTGAAGAAAAATGTTGGGTCCTGCTAATAGCCAGTAACCGAGTTGTGGGTGTGAGGCCCACGGAAACTTCTTAACAAAGATGAATCTTACCATGAACCTTAGTGGCCATGTCAGTCTAGTAATGGTTGTTACTCCAGGGGAATTCCTCTCCCAGGTTTAGTTATTTGTGAGCTTCACTTTCTGTAGCCCGGTGGTATTGGGAAGCCTGTCTCTGGGGCACTGCTGTACTGGACCCCGGTTCAACTCCACGCTGTCTGAATCCTATCTAACTATATCTGTGACTGTATGCCTTACCCTCCTAACTGGGGTTAGCTTATATACTGTACACATCTACTGTGCCTAAACCTGTCCCTGACAGCGTGATCAGGATTTCCTGTGCTCCACTTTTATTTCTCTTTTTGTCTTGTTGGTGGCACTTACATATTTCAGAGAGTGGGGAGGGGCGTGATGGGCATAGACAAACTCAGTTGGGTGCGCCTTCCTTAATGGTCTTTTAATGTGCAACTTGTCAGCAAAATTCCCCAGCAACTGCCATTGGTGAATGCCTCTTGGATCCCCAACTATTACTTATTTATGGCATATCCTGCGTAAGATAGAAAGACTTTTTGCACACGTGTATGTTAAGAATTTATTCACAACATTTTGTTCCAAATTATTATGCTAATTTGATTTAAGTGTCATACAGATTCAATTTTTTTAATTTCAATTAAAATCCTGGATGGTTTTGCAGCTCTGGCTGCTATTTTCGAGTGAGATGTTTTTCAAGTTAGTGGAGTTTATAAGGAAGGCTCCTTCTTCAAAGAGAATTATTAAAATAATAAGTTTATGCATATTATATTCTGGAACGTAATGGGACTAAAATCCCCCCAAAAGAGGTAGATGGTACTAAGACATTTAAAACAGCCAAAAGCAGATATAGCACTTCTCCAAGAAACTCACTTGGAAGAATCATCCTTTTTCAGACTAAAAAAATTGTGGGTTGGTGAAGTGTCTGTTTCCTTGGCCAAAAATTCAAAAGCAGGGGCCATTACATTAATTAGTAAACATTCACCATACAAAGTGTTAGACCAAATATTCTAGACCAAATATGTTAGATTCCGAGGGCAGGAAATAATCCTAACTTTGGTGAGCCCTTCCGAAAAGATTACTGTAAATAATATATTTGGCGCCAAATAACAATCAACGCTCTATGAGAATCTATCCACAAAAACTCAATCCGATACAATTGACTTTAAAATATTAGGAGGGGCTTTCAATACTGTGCTAAATGAAAGTGAAGATAGGAAAAGATCAATTACCCAGTACAGGTCACAAAATCCTAAAGACTTAGGGTGCCATGTATGTATGGGGCTGTGCCCAAAGTCTGTCGTCTTTTCAGCCCGAAAACTGGTGCAGCCCTGTTCGCTATATTTTTAATCAGGCGCACTCCAAAATTAAGCGCATTATAAAGCGCTCGCGGCACTTTGTAATGCCCCTAAGATCGGGGATGTGCTGCAGGCGTCTCGCACTGCAACAGTACAATTCTACACATTTATGACTTTTGATCGGCAAATCCAGGCTCATTACTGTTGGAATAGATAGACTACTTTAAAAGTCAATTACCTGGCCAGAATTGTTGCTTAGTAGCTAAAAAGGGTTAAATCTATGACCCGGAGTAGAACAAGTTCATAGATTTAGCGCTTTCTATACTACTAATGCGCACAAAAATCTGAGCACCAAAATACATACATGTTGCCCTTAATTTTAGCCCCATACTTGGGCCTGACAGGTTTGGTAGATGCATAGAGATCTCTGATCTTAAATGATTTTTTTTCAAGGAGAACAGAGTTTAGTTGGCATTTCCCAACTTTGATGGCCACAAATGAGGACTTTAAACTAATACTTCAGAGATGGTGGATTGAATTTCGTGCCTTAAATGCGGATCATTCCCATAAACCTCATTTACTGTGGGACACTTTGAAAGCAGTATGTTTCAAAGATCAAGCAAGAGGTTAGACAAAATCTGGATAAGTTGAACACTGCCCTACATAATGCATATACAGCCTTTCAAGAGAATTTTAACCCAATAGCCAATATGAACTCTGGTTAAATAGAAAAGATGTCACACGATACTAAGAAAGCCCGGTTATTTTGGCATGGAATAAATGTGGAGGATTGCTGGCCAGTCTTGCCAGGGGAGCATATGATACCTCACATCCTTCGCCTGAGAGATAAGTCAGGTAATCTACACTCTTACCCCAAGAAAATAAACAAAGGGCGACATGTCCCAACACGCCAACGCCAGTTTTTTGGTCTATTTTTTTTTACACCATATTCTTGATGTAAATGAACTGTCGTACACCAAAACTAGGCACATTATACACTGGGCACGACACTTTATAATGCGCCTAAATATGGTGCACTGTGTGTTCCCGTCACGCAATGCGCCTATTCAAGCGCATTACATATATTAGGCGCCTCCGTCGGGCAATGTGCCGTGATATGTGCATTACATATACTTCCAATGATATGCTATGCGCTGCGAGTTGCGCAATGCACCATTTTTTATGCGATGCGCCTTTTTTGGTGCATTAAGGTTTACCTGATGCCAGTTTTTAGAAAGTATTGGACTTTCAGGCGCGCTTTACACTGATTAAATGCGCCTAAAACTGGCATGGATACGTCAATTTTCGGACATGTCGCCCAAAATATTTTGCTCTTTTTACGAGTCATTTTACTCTAAAGAGAACTCCTAGTAATTACCCTTTTAAGTTAGATGATTTGAATCTATCCCATGTTTCAGAGAATGATAAAAACTTATTAAACGCTCCTATTTCAACTCTGGAATTAAAATATGCAATAAGCTCTCTGACAAATAATAAATCAACAGGGCCTGCTGGGTTCACTAGGGAATTTTTTAAGATATAGAGTAACCACATTACACTGGATATGCTTAACCACTTTAACAGGTATTTGGAGGCAGGGGAGATTCCTGGCCAGTTGAATACAGCTTACATTATACTTTTGCCTAAGCCAGGTAAAGATCTCTCCCAGGCGGCCTCTTATAGGCCTATTTCATTGATGAAAAGTGGATCTGAAAATAATAGCCAAAAGTATGGCTGACAGGTTGGCCACGATTCTGCCGAAATGTATTACTTCATTGCAAGTAGGTTTCGTCAGGGCAGATAAGCAGTTACTAATATATGTAATATATTATCAGTTCTAGATGACATCAAAATGCATCTGGACCTACATCTTACCCTGGCGATTATGACAATTGATGCTGAAAAAGCATTTGATAATGTATCGTAGGAGTGGTTCTATGGGGTACTGGATTATCTGGCCTTTTCTGGGGCATTTCGAACCTTTCTAAGATCCTTGTACAAATCTCCTACGGCTATAATATGTACGCTGGGTTTTCTTTCACCAACTTTTCCACTTCAAAAAGGAGCTCATCAGGGGTGCCCACTTTCCATACTTTTGTTTAACCTCTCAGTTGAACCTTTAGCGAGGACCATTAAGAAAGATAAAAGAATATCAGGGATTGTTTGCGGATGACATTTTGATATTTATGGCTGATTCAACAAAAGAAGTTACACCAGTCTATGACCTACTGAACACTTTTGGGGTTTCATCAGGCTTAAAGATTAATATACAAATGTGAACTTCCCAACATCTCATCGACAGGATCCTTAACTGCAATGGCATTCCTTTTCTGTCCGAGTCTATCTATAAACTGAACTACATTCCAATGCTGCAGAAAAAGCTAAGGACACGGAATAATCTTCCCTTATCCTTTATGGGTAGTGTTGAGCGATTACGTTGGCTATCGACATCGGGCGATAGTCGATAGTCGGCCACCATCGATAAGGTTTTTCGATAGTGAGCAGTCGATTATGAGCGATGACCATTAAAGTCTAGGGGGGAGAGCAACAAATACCTTCATTCTTACACCCAAACAGGCTGGAAAAGCTGGAATTAACATCCACAACAGTCAAATGGATACCTGCTACATCTTAGGCACTACACTTAGGCTATAAAAGCCACAGAAAAAAAGTCACACACCATTCACTATCCCTGTCTTGTACCACAGCATGACCCTTAAACCTGCATCACCCACAAATTAAAAAGTGCCACAAGGCAGTATTATTTGAACCATCATTTTACTTGAACTGGACATTGAATATCCCTGTCCTGGAACGCAGCATGACCCTAAAAACCCTGCATGACCCACAGATTAAAAAGTGCGGAAGAAAGTAGTCTTTAAACCCAAACATTTTAGTTGAACTGGACATTGACTAGAACTGTCCTGGACCGCAGTATGACCATTTAAACCTGTCTGACCCCCAGATTAAAAAGTGACGGAAAAAGGAGTCTTTCAACTACCATTTTAGTTGAACTGGACATTGACAACCCTGTCCTGGACGGACCGCAGCATAAACCTTAAAAACCTGTCTGACCCAAGATTAAAAAATTGCCGGAAAAAGGAGTCTTTCAACCACCATTTTAGTTGAACTGGACATTGACTATACCTTTGTCCTGGACCGCGAAATGACCATTAAAAACTGTCTGACCCCCAGATTAAAAAGTGCGGAAAAAGGAGTCTTTTCAACCCCCCAAATTTTGGGTTGAACTGGACATTGACTATACCTGTCCTGTGCCACAGCATGACCCAGGGCCGGAGTTACAGTGGTGGGTGCGGTGAGAGCCCAGGCTGGCGTTCGTAAATCTATTAACACGAGGTTAAAATGCCCTGATGACGCAGACAAAAAACTGTCGTGCTGAAGCAGAGTGCGGAAGCGGAAGTGGGGAAAAACTCCAGCCTTCCTCAGTACACAGTCAAGGGACCTGGGTAGCGCTTGCCTCCCTTTATGAGTGCGGACCAATTGAGCTTCACTTGGAAATACTGGTGGTTAACGCTCCTGTTACACCCAGGTGCCCTTTTTCTTGGCATTCTTTTTCTCTTTTTACTCAATGTGCTGGAGGAAATTGTCTCTGTACTTTGTTCTCTGTCCGTGCTCCATACTCGTTGTCCTATGAATAAACTACATCTTGTCAAGTTTTCTGAAACCTCCCTTGTAAATTCAGAGGAATTTTTTACCAGCTATTTTGTACATGCAAGTTTTTTAGTAGTTTAATTCTAGAAAACACATTTTTAAAAATAGGATGGAATCCCACCATGTCTTTGTTTCTTTTTTTTAATTGTATTAAATGGGTTGTTCAATACAGCATTGATAGCTATTTTTAAGATCTTGAAAAAAACAAGTCATTTTGCAATATGTGTCCATTTAACAGTGTCCTACCTATTCCTGTTTCTGACAGCACCATCACCCACGAGCCACTCTTGACAATTGTGAAGAACAAATGTCTGTTATAAACAACATTTTTTTTATAATAGGACCTGTAGTATAGCTGCATTTCAAAGCAAAATGCCCCCAAAAATTAAAAGCATGACCCTTGATACACTTTGGACAATTGTGAAGAACAAATGTCTGTTAGAAACAAAATTTTTTTATAATAGGGCCTGTAGTATTGCTGCATTTCAAAGCAGCATGACCCAAAAAATTATAAAAATGACTTCTCAGCCACTGTTAAAAATTGTGGAGGGAAATGCCACTTAGAAGCCACATTTTCTTTTTCCAAAGGCCCAATGATTATTGCTGTATCTACACAGCACATGACCCCAAAAAATTTTTAAATATGACTTCTAGCACTTTTAAAAATTGTGAGGGAGAAAATGCCACTTTAAAAGCCACATTTCTGTTCCAAAGGACCATGATTATTGCTGTATCTCACAGCTACATGACCCCAAAAATTATAAATATGACTTCTAAACCCACTTTTAAAAAATTTTGTGAGGGGAAATGCCACTTAAAAAGCCACATTTCTGTTCCAAAGGACCATAATTATGCTGTATCTAACGCAACATGACCTCAAAACCATTGACAATGCGAAACTTCTTAAGATAAAGTGGGGTTAAATGGAATACGGTGTTGTCATGAAACCTTGCTGTCTTTTACAGTCTCCTCACAGCAAAACCAGCAAAATGAACTGTTGGGAAAAGAGAATAAAAATTGCGTTAAGAAATGATCAATTTAAAAAACTTTTTTCCCAAGAGGACCATTTCTGTTTGAAGAGGAATGTGAAGTAGCCCGGCAACTAATCGGTGACCTCGGAAATTGGGGCCAAAAACATCATCAGAGATCATGCCTGATTCATCTTGATGAAAGTCAAACGATCCACATTATCTGTGGAAACCCGGATGCGTTTGTCTGAAAATGACTCCTCCAGCTGTGCTGAAGGTACCGCTCAGATATGATGCTGGCTGCTGGGCAGGAAAACACCTCTATTGCGTGACGAGCCAGCTTGGGCCATTCGTCCATTTTGGATACCCAAAAGTCTATTGGGTCCGGAACACACAAACAAACATCGGTGTTGAGACGCAGTAGTCGTGCACCATGATCTTAAGCTGATCTCTGTGTTTTGGTTTGTATGCCCTGCATTGCATGCGTTGGTGAGGTGGTAAACAAGTTTTGCCAGAGGTCACCATTAGGCTTCTCCCACCTTGCCTGCTGCTGCCGCTACCCCCTACTTGGCACTCTACTGCTTTTCAACGTCGTGATGTTTTTTCCACCGTGACATTTGGTGAACGTGAAGCAGACGCAACAGATGTCTCCTGTTGATCAATCAGAAAGGTCTCCATTTCCTGCTTTTTACTCTCTATTTGGGTGGGTGGAGGAATGTGCTATTTTTTGTTTTTTACCGGGGATCCAGGAGGGGGGCCCACCCAGTAACTGTTGTCATTTTGATGGCCTTAATGCGAGGATCATGTTGGAGGAAATGGAGCATCCAAGCACTCATGTGAGAGATGGAGCCTTGATTTCCCAAGCCTCTGGGTCGAGGGGCACTAGCAAACTGATCTTCCTCATCTTCCACCTCCGCCTCAAATTCGCGCCAACCTCTTTCCAAGGCAGGGACGTCGGAAACATCGGTGTATAGGAATCCCTACTCCTCCTCCGCTGCCTCCGGCACAGCTTCAACACCGCCCTGACTTGCCTGAGATGATGCACTCTGAGAGTGATGCGCCACTTGCACTAGCTCTGGACCCCGAACCACTGCCTAATGAGACCGATAAAAATTGTGAAAAACTGTCGGGCCCTTTGTGGATTTGAACAGAGAGAAAGGCTCCAGTCCGTCTCCTCCTCCGTTGCTGGTGGGACCTGTTGTTTCAGAGTGTCCAACGATCGTTCCAGAACAAAAGATCACCACAATGTCATGCTGACAAGGGCATTGTCCGCACTGACCTTTTTTGGTGCCTACTTAAAAAACTGGCAAGGATGGTGCAGATCTCTTTCACCTCCCTCCACTTCTGGGTTTGGCTCAACACCCCGAGGTCCGCATGTCGGGGCCATGTGTCACTTCGTATGCGTAATGGCATTGCGCTGCTGCCACAATCGCGGGAGCATGTGGGGGGGTGGAATTCCAGCGTGTTGCACGTCAACAATGAGACGGTTTGACGGGGAGGCCGAGTTTGACGCTGCAACGCAGCCAGGCGGGAATGAAGCGGGTGCGGAACGGCAGAAGTGCGAACTTAGACTTGGGACCCTTCCTCAGCAGGCAGTCCAGACCGGGTAGCTCTTTAGAAATTTCTGGACGACAAGGTTTATGACATGTGCCAGGCAAGGGATGTGCTCCAGCCTACCGATCTTAAGGGCGGCCAGCGGATTTCGCCCGTTATCGCACACCACCTTGCCTGGCACAAGGTTCTTGGCACCCAGCCAGCGCTCGGTCTCGTTGGGGGAGAGCCGTCCACAGCCCCTGACCTGTGTGTGGACGGTCTCCAAGACAGATTATTTCAACGCCCGGGCCCGGTTTCTCTGGGCACATGATGCCACCAGAGGACCCTTTGGGGGGAAGAACCCTGCCCTTTCCCTGCGGTTTTGAAGAGCATGCGCCGAGCCTGAAGCCACCGTCACCCCGGGACATCCACCCAGCTACCCAGTGAGCTGTCACAGAGATATAGCGGCCTTGGCCGTGGCTTACTAGTCCATGTGTCGGTGGTTCAGATGGACTTTTCCCGGCCACAGATGCAGACAACGTGCTTGGAAAATTTTAGATGACACGTGGCTGGCCGGGAAGGGACGGCTTTTCCTGGCAAAGAAATGCCTGCTCGCATCTGGTATTGGGGGCAGGCAAGGGCCATGACGTGGCGGAACCCATTTTGTGTCCACCAGACGGAAGGCAAAATTTTCCCAAAGGGCCAAAAGCCTGGCAATGCCGACATTCAGGCTTTTGGTTTTGGGATGGTTTAGGTTAAAGTGTTTCTTCTGCTCCCAAACCTGGAAGACAGAAGGCTGGCTGTTAGACTGGCCGCTGTACAGCGTGCAGGTCATCAAACTGGCGGAAGGAGAAGGGGTCTCTGGTGGTGCTGGTGGTACTCGGGCGACGGTGGAGGCTGAAGCGGAGGCTGATCCTGATATGACTCTGAGAGACATGGGCCGTGAGGAACGCGTGGGGGGGTGGCGGAGGAGGCGGAGACAGAGGGTGTGACAGTGGTTGGAGGCCCGGGGTTGGTCTGGCCTTTTTTGGCCAATGGTTGCCTCCATTGCAAATCATGCATTCGCTGATGTGACTAGACATGTTGGTGGTGTTAAAACCACCTAAGGTTTTTTGCCTCTACTTATGCGTTTACGGCAAAGGCGGGCATATGACATCGCTGGGTGAATCAGAGGCTTGGTCAAAGAAGGCCCAGGCTTGAGAGGTCCTGGACCTTTTTGACGGCGGTTAAACGAGGAGCGGGGTTTGCGTTGTGACCGTGGCTGGCGGAATAATACAGCGGACTTCTGGCGACCGATCTCTCCTTTTTGAGGCGGAACCCGTACGACACTAACCCATGTCTTCCTCCTCGTCCAGTGATGAATCGCTCACAAAGAAAAAATTTTGCTGAAAAGAAACCCCGTTGGATCCGCAATGTCGTCATCATCATATCAACAAGGTGACTTCTTCGTCCTGACATTCTGCGTCCCGGAGCTGTGGGCTACAAGCAAGAGGGACTGCAAGGCGTTGCCGACCGCCCGGGATTTGTAGCGATTGACCGGCTTCCTTCTCCTCCTCTGATGGCATCAGTAACTGGGCGTCAGAGCAGAAAAAAATCATCCTCTTTGGCCTCTTGATCTTTTAACATGCCTTCTGACCCCAACCGCATTTTGTCATCAAAGAGGTCTTCAGAAAATGGATTATCCACAGTGGTGGGTACCACGAGTTGACATTTGGGCTGCTTCATGTTGGACACATGTTTGGGGATGCTGATGACGACATTTGTGGCCGTGATGGGAGACGAGGAGGTAAGACTGCTGGATGCAGGTTGCATTAACCACTGAAGGACAGATTGGCGACGCTGTTCGTTATGAGATTCACAGGGCCCTGACCACGAAAGGGCAGGCCTGACGTCCTGCAACTGATGATCCGCTGGCATGCGTTGTTGTCGCCAGATTGGAAGGAGCACCTTCTCTCGTACCTCTTCCCCCATGTCCTACCCCCCTCTTTGCTCGCTTACCACCTGAATTTCGTCCATGTTCAGAAATATACAAATTTGAGAAGGTATGGAAGAGTTTTGGAAAGTCTCTTATTAAAAGACGGCAAAACACAGCTATTCTCAAATAACTCAAATCAAAACAAAAATTGCTGGATTCAAATATAACTGCAAAGTAGAAACTATCAAGTCAACAGGCTGGCCTGCGCCAAAGTGAAAAAACACGTATCTGAAATGTATTCGGATAATAAAAGGTATTTTTTGGCACCTATCAATTCACCTGTGGTACTTCACAATTGCTGGATTAAATTTAACTGCAAGGTGGCCTATTTAACAAATCTGGACTGGGCAAAAGTGCAAAAAACACGTATCTGTAATGTATTCGGATAATAAAAGGTATTTTTTGGGCACCTATCCCAAATTCACCTGTGGTGACTAAAAAATTGCAGTATTCCATTTAAGTGCAAGGTGCCTCAATTTAACAAAGCTTTTAGTGCACCAAAGTCAAAAAAACCGTATCTGTAATGTAATTCGGATAATAAAAGGATTTTTTGGCACCTATCAATTCACCTGTTGGTAAAATACACAATTGGGTGGATTCAAATTTAACTGCAAGGTGGCTCTATCAACAAATCTGGAACTGGGCCAAAAGTGCAAAAAACACGTATCTGTAATGTATTCGGATAATAAAAAGGGTTTTTTGGCACCTTCAATTCACCTGTGGTAACTACACAATTGCTGGATTCAAATTTAACTGCAGGTGGCTCTATCAACAAATCGGACTGGGCAAAAGTGCAAAAAACACCATATCTGTAATGTTTTGGATAATAAAAGGTATTTTTTGGCACCTATCAATTCACCTGTGGTAACTACACAATTGCTGGATTTAAATTTTAACTGCAAGGTGGCTCTATCAACAAATTTGGATGGCCAAAAAGTGCAAAAAAACACATTTCTGTAATATATTCGGATAATAAAAGGTATTTTTTGGCACCTATCAATTCACCTTTGTTGACTAAAAAATTGCAGTATTCACATTTAAGTGCAAGGTGCCTCAATGAACAAAGCTGTGTTTCACCAAAGTCAAAAAAAAACGTATCTGTAATGTATCGGATAATAAAGGTATTTTTTGGCACCTATCAATTCACCTGTGGTAACTACACAATTGCTTTGGGTTCAAATTGAACTGCAAGGTGGCTCTATCAACAAAACTGGATGGGCAAACGTGCAAAAAAATACGTATCTATAATGTATTCGGATAATAAAAGGTATTTTTTGGCACCTATCAATTCAACCCGTGGTGACTAAAAAATTGCAGTATTCACATTTAAGTGCAAGGTGCCTCAATGAACAAGCTGTAGTGCACCAAAGTCAAAAAACAGGTATCTATAATGTATTCGGATAATAAAAGGTATTTTTTGGCACTATCAATTCACCCGTGGTGACTAACAAAATTTCAGTATTCACATTTAAGTGCAAGGTGCCTCAATGAACAAAGCAGTAGTGCACCAAAGTCAAAAAAACACGTATCTGTAATGTATTCGGATAATAAAAGATATTTTTTGCCACCTATCAATTCACCTGTGGTAACTACACAATTGCTGGATTCAAATTTAACTGCAAGGTGGCCCCTTCAACAATTCTGGACTGGGCAAAAGTGCAAAAAACACGTATCTTTATTTTATTCGGATAATAAAAGGTATTTTTTTTGGGACCTATCAATTCACCTGTGATGACTAAAAAATTGCAGTATTCAATTTTTAAATGCAAGGTGCCTCAATGAACAAAGCTGTTGCACCCCAAAGTCAAAAAACACGTATCTGTAAAGTTTTCGGATTTAAAAAAAGGTATTTTTTGGCACCCATCAATTCACCTGTGTAACTACACAATTGCTGGATTCAAATTTAACTGCAAGGTGGCTTATCAACAAATTTTGGACAGGGCAAAAGTGCAAAAAACACGTATTTGTAATGTATTCGGATAATAAAAGGTATTTTTTGGCACCTATCAATTCACCTGTGGTAACTACACAATTGCTGGATTCAAATTTAACTGCAAGGTGGCTCTATCAACAAATCTGGACTGGGCAAAAGTGCAAAAAACACGTATCTATAATGTATTCGGATAATAAAAGGTATTTTTTGGCACCTATCAATTCACCTGGGGTGACTAAAAAATTGCAGTATTCACATTGAAGTGCAAGGTGCCTCAATGAACAAAGCTGTAGTGCACCAAAGTCAAAACACACGTATCTGTAATGTATTCGGATAATAAAAGGTATTTTTTGGCACCTATCAATTCACCTGTGGTAACTACACAATTGCTGGATTCAAATTTAACTGCAAGGTGGCTTACAACAAATCTGGACTGGGCAAAAGTGCAAAAAACACGTATCTGTAATGTATTCGGATAATAAAAGGTATTTTTTGGCCCCTATCAATTCACCTGTGGTGACTAAAAAATTGCAGTATTCACATTTAAGTGCAAGGTGCCTCAATGAACAAAGCTGTAGTGCACCAAAGTCAAAAAACACGTATCTGTAATGTATTCGGATATTACAAGGTATTTTTGGCACCTATCAACCTGTGCTGACTTGCTGGATTCTAATTTAAGTACAAGGTGGATATATCAACAAAGGTGGAATGAGCAAAATTGAAAATGAACACCTATCTGAAATGTATACTGATAATAAAAGTGGAGTTTTGCACCTAACAAAGAGACCTGCAGTTACTAGAAAAGATGTGTATCCTATAAGTTCAGGCTGCCCAATATCCAGGAAATATTTCAATAGAAAACTGTTAATAATAAAGCTATTGCAATGTCTACACTAAGTCTTGGTGAACTTTATCCAGTATTCTTTATAGAGCTTGTCTGTGTTCGCCCGCGGGGGCCCCCCCTCCGCTCCCCCCGTGACTTTACAGCGGTAGATGCTCCTTTAAAATTCTCTACCTAACTATATAAAATCTTCCAATCTCTAATCTAACTAAATTGTAAGGATCACAGCTAATAGTAGAGGTTTCTCTGTGAAGAAATATAATAATTTCGCTGAGCTGTTTGGACACAAGCAGAGCGCACGTCCTTCTGCTCTGAGATGCTGGGAGACACTGAGGCTGAACAGGAAACGCTGTTCTATGTAAAACGAGGTCATGTGATTTTTCCAGCCAATCGCAACCATACACATCCCAGTCATGACGTCGCACACACATCTCACCCTGCTCTATTCTGTAATCTGATTTGCTGGCCGGCAAAATTACAGGAAGCGCCGAAAAAGGCGCGATCTTAATAGATGATGCACAGATTTTAACCTAAATTATCGCATGATCTAAAAAATCCTATCACCATAAAAACTGTGCCGATTTCAACTTTGTCGATAATAATCGCTCAACACTATTTATGGGTAGAGGGTGTCTAATATAGATGATTAGTTTCCCGAACATACTGTACCCTTTGCAAACCATCCCACTTCCCCTCAAACATATAGACATCAAACACCTAAATGGAGCATTTTCATCCTTTATTTGGGCCAATAAATATCAGAGAATATCTTTGAGGACCCTGATGTTACCAAAAGAGAAGGGAGGCCTTGACTTCCCTGATGTCAGAAATTATAATTTGGCATGTTTTTAAAAAAGGGAAATTTGTTTTGCTTTTGAAGTCATTTTTTTTTCTGAATATAAAATTTTAAAAAAGAAATTTTGGTTTTTAAACCCTGGATTGGGTGTCTTAATACAAAGTTTGGTAACATCCCGTCTTTTTTTAGGCAGTCATTGGTAATAAAAGATACAGTGGTGGCATGGAAAGTATGTCGTAGATTAATGGGCCTATCCTTTTTATGTTCTAAACATTTGTATTTTGGTGGGGACCCCCGGGAATTTTCCTCAGGGAGAGTGAACCTAAATTTAAGAAATGGTTACAAATCTATTACATTTCACAAGAAAATACATTTCCCCCGGCCACTTTATTAGGTACCCCTGTCCAACTGCCTTTAAAACACTTAATTTTAATCAAAAAATTCAAATGGCGGCAACTAAGTGAATTTAGGCATGTGGCATGGTCAAGACAATCCCCCTTTGCAGTTAAAACCCCGAGCATCATTAGGGGAAAAAAAGGGGTGTTTGATTTGCCTTTGAACGTGGCAGGGTTTTGTTGGTGCCAGAAGGGCTGGTCGGGGGGGGTATTTCAAAAAATGTGATCCCCTTGGGATTTTACGCCAAAAACCAAATCTCTGGGGTTTTTACAGAGAAGGGTTTCCGAAAAAGAAAAAACCCCAGTGAGCGGCAGTCCTGGGGGGGGAAATGCCTTGTTGATGCCAGAGGTCAAAGGAGAAGGGGCCCAGACTGGTTCGAGCTAAATGAAAGGCAACAGTGACTAAATACCCACCCTTACAAAAAAAAAAAGGTGGGCAAAAGAGCTCTCTGAACGCACATTTACGGCAAAATTTGAGGGGGGAATGGGTTTCGCGCAAAAGGGGCCCAAAACCGGGGGGGCCACTCCTTTCAGCAAAGGGAACGGGGAAAACTGAGGCCCCAAATTTTTCCCCAAAGCTCTTCAAAATTTGGACAGTAAAAGTTTGGGAAAAAAAAACGTTGCCTGGTTGATGAGTCCGATTTCTGCTCCCGACATTCGGATGGTAGGGTAAGAATTTGGCGCCCCAACAACAGGGAAAGCATGGTTTCCATCCTGCCTTTTTCCCAAACGGTTCGGGTGGTGGTGGTGGTTTTCTTGGTGGGGGGGAAATATTTTCTTGGCACTCTTTGGGCCCCCTTGGGTTACCAATGAGCATCGTTTGCAACGCCAAACCCTCCTGAGTATTTTTGCTGACCATGTCATCCCTTTATGCCCCAAAAATTTTACCCAACATTGATGGCAAACTTTCGGCAGGAAAATTTGCCCCCATGTCATAAAGCTGGAATCATTCAAAACTGGTTTCTTAAAAACAGGGCCCAATGAGTTCACTTTTACCCCAAATGGCCTCCAAAGTCACCGATTCAACCCAAATTGAAGCATTTTTGGGGATGTGGTGGAACGGGAGATTGCATCATGGATGTGCACCCAAAACAAATTTTGCGGAAAACTGTGTGATGCCTCTGTAAAAATTGGACCAAAATCTCTGGGGGGAATGTTTCCCAGCACCTTGTTGAATCAAATGCCAGAAGAATTGAGGCAGTTCTAAAGGCAAAAGGGGGGCCCAAAACCCTTTACTAGCAGGGGGTGTACACTAAAAAGTGGGCCGGTGAGTGTAGGTTCTTATCAGGCTCCAAAATACAAAGTAAGTGCAATACCTCTTACTCCTTTTTCCTGAGCTATGCACAAGTAATGGAATTTTTGAATAGTCATCTTAAAAATTAGATACAGGAATTCCAACTTAATAAGTTTGATTGCCTGATAGGTGAACTACAGCAAAAAACTTCATTATCAAAGATATATCTAAAAACTTAGGAACAATCTTATTTGGGGGATGGGCCGGGAAAAATTTTTTATTTGTGGGTTTGGGAAAATTTGTTTGGTTTAAGATTTTACCCTCAAAAAATTTTGGGAAGGCGGGGGAAAAGGGAAAAATTCCCCCAAAAACAAAAGGGTTGGGGAGACAATATAATTTTAGGCTAATACCATCATGCCATTTATGATTTCGATTTTCCCTTTTTCACTCAAATTCCTGCCCGGGACCCCACAGTTCCCCTTAAATCCCCGGGAAACCAAAAGTCTAAAAAAAATTTTTTTAATTTTTTTTTTTAAACAATTACAAGTTTCCCAAAAGTTTTGCATGTTCATAAACAATGTGTTAAATAACAGATGGAAATTGTCTATTGAGCTCTCCCCTCAGTTGATGATTTTTCATGTTTCTCCAGATGACAGGAGATTTATGTCAATGGTTCATATTTTCGTTTTAGTGGCCAAATGGTGGCTTAAATCGGATGTTTTATAATTTGAGATGTTGATATCCCAAATTAAGCGTTTTCTGTATTTGGACAGACTTGAAACGGAAAAAAATAGGTAACAGCAGATCAGTCATTTCTTTAAAAAATGGAAAATTTTTTTATGGCGGTTTTTCTGTTTTGCCCCGGAAAAAAAAAGGAAAAAAATGGACACCCTTATATTTTACATTTTTGTGGTATTTAAAAAATTGGATCTGGAAAAGTCCCTAGGTCCTCAAAAAATTGTCTGAGGTTTTGGGTTGATATCTTTGATACAAAATTTCTGGGGGGTTTCTATTTGGGGAGAGATGTGAATGCGTATCATAATACATTACAATACTATATACTTACACTTTTCATAATTCCTGGGTATATTGTATGAACACGTTATTGCAGAATCTATTTGAAGAGGGATGGGTGGGGGTAGGAGGGATACTGATATGGCAGTTCAGTGTTAAAATATAAGATATTTCCAACTTTTTTTTCCAAAAAATTTTACTCAAATCTTTAGTTTTTTAAAAAACTGGGAAATTATTATTGTATTTTTTATTGGTAATGAACATATTTTTGGGGAAAAATATTCTTTATAAAATTTGTATCTTTAAAGTCAAAAACAAAAGTTCATTAAAAAGAATGGGGTGTATTGTGTCTCCGAAGGGAAGGATATTCCACATTATTAGCAGGCCACAGGTTTTAGCAATATGGAAAAGAAAAAAGGATCTCTCTGCTGGAAAGCGTCAAATAGTGCAATGCCTTGGACAAGGTATGAAAACATTAGATATTTCACGAATACTTAAGTGTGATCATCGTACTGCAGGATTTTTTGGTTTGAAAAATGGCATTTAAAAAGGAAGGCCCTTTTGCCAAAACAAATTTATCAGATTAAAAAGGGGCAGTGCCCAAAAATCCATTTAAAGCAGCCCAAAAGGTATTTAAATTGCTGGTGCCCCTGGAGTCCCACGAACCTCAGGTGTAGGGGTTTTTTAAGGAGGGTTGTTTGTTGTCTTAAAAAAACCCAAATATCTGGCTTCCCTAACCCAGTGCTCTCACCGGCAGAATGGTTGAAATGGGCTACCCAGGGGCGTAAACTAAAGGGGGAGCAGGGGTAGCAGTTTCTCCGGGCCTGTGCGCTAAGGGGGGCCCCCGGGCCCCCGGGCCAAAAACTGCTACCGCGTTTTGTACCCCGGTTTAAAGCCCCTCCCGGGGCCCCCCGGAGTGAAGTTAAAGTTCCCCTGCGGCGGGCGGGGGAGCTGCGGGGCCCCGGGCATTTTGCCCCTGAATCCCCGGGCCATCCGGCCCCAGCGTTCAGAGGCCCCGCGTGCCCCGGGGGAGCGAAAAAGAGTGCCCGGGTCGTCCCTCTTGTAATTCCCCGCCGGCCCTTGTGATCACGTGGGGTGGGTGGTGATGGCAAAATCACCCCCGCCGCCCGCGCTGGAGGGACAGAGGCGCAGAGGGCTTTCAGCGCGGCGCTGGGGGAGCGTGGACCAAAGGTTTAGTAAACTTTTTCTTTTTTTTCCTGCCCCCCAAACCTGCCTGTATACCCCCCTAAACCACCCCCTATACCCCCCAAGCCGCCTGGAAAAACCCCCTAAGCCGGGTTATACCCCCTAAGCCACCTGTAAAACCCCCTAAAACCTCCCGTGTAACCCCCCCTAAGCCCTACCTGTTTTTAAACCCCCTTTTGCCTGCTGTATTTCCCCCCTAAGCCCAACCCGTAAACCCCCTAAGCTGGCCAAATTTCCCCCTTTAAACCGGCCCTTTTTCCCCCTAAGCCGGCCCCTATACCCCCTTTTAAACCTGCTGTATACCCCCTAAGCCTGCTGTATAAACCCCCCAAACTGCCCGTATTTCCCCCCCAAAAATACCTGTGTACCCCCTAAGCCTTCCCGTATACCCCCCTAAAAACCCGCTGTAAACCCCCCAAGGGCCCACCTGTATAAAACCCCCATGCCCGCTGTTTTACCCCCCCCCGGCCTGTATTTCCCCCAAGGGTTAACCCGGGATACCCCCTTAAACCTTTCCTGTTTACCCCCTAAGCCGGCCGTATTCCCCCCAAGCCCTTTCCCGTATCCCCCCCAAACTTGCCTGTTTAACCCCCCCAAGCTTGCCTGTTTAGCCCCCTAGCCTGCCTTTATAGCCCCCCTTTTTCCCCCTAGATAACCCCCCGCCCGCCCGCTTTGCCCCCCAGCCCCGCCCGCATTTGCTCCCAAAAGGGTTATATTGCTTTTAAATCTTTCCTGCTGAATATCCCCCACAGCTAACCCTGAAAACCTGGTTTGCCTTTTATAGCCCCCCAAAGTTGCCACCCATATGGCCCCCATAGGGCCCCCCTAACCCCTTTTAACCCGTATGGCTCCCTTTTAGCTACCTAAACCCTGCCTGACTTTATGGGCACTCTGTTGGGGTAACCTTTAAACCCTTTCCTTTTGGGGCCCCATATATCCCATCTAAAACCTGCCTGCCTAAATGGGGCCCCATATAGCGGGGGGGGCAGGTGCTGGGAAAAAATCAGGAAAATTTAAAATTTTTTGTGTCTAAATCTGAAAGGGGCAAGGGTCGGGGGATGTTTATCATGATGGAGGGGCTGGACCCGATGCGAAAAAAGTGGAAAATCAAGACTTGTCAGAGAACGTCACCCGTGAGGCACAAGGGTGTAAAAAAACTGTAATCACTTATAAGTTACAGGGCCTGTGGTATACTGGGGATCTACCACTTTATGGTCACTTTATGGTGTTTTTTATTCGTCTACAGAGCCGTGTTCCTGGTGTCTACCATATATGGTCACTGTTTGGGGGTAAATTTTTACGTCTGCGAGCCTGTGTACACTTTTGTATATACCACTATTTTGGGCCCATATTGGGGCGGGTTTACTTTGGTCTTTGTTTAATGATCGTAATAGTGTAGGGGGATTTTTCAGTCCCCTACGTTTAATGTGTGGTCATGTTCTGGCGGGATAATCTGGGGCCATTTGTGTAGTGTTATTGGTAATGTTGGTTTTGGTATAGTAGATTTGTTTGGTAGCAATATAATAGTG
This sequence comes from Phyllomedusa bahiana, assembly GCA_025379985.1. Taxonomy (NCBI): domain Eukaryota; kingdom Metazoa; phylum Chordata; class Amphibia; order Anura; family Hylidae; genus Phyllomedusa; species Phyllomedusa bahiana. Next base: position 35,829 of record JAODAL010015030.1, read on the forward strand.
AGATGTATGGTGAGGTATTTAACCCTTGTATTATCTATATTATCTAACAGCATGTCCTGATACATGGTTGTGATCAGGGAGGTGGGCGAGGGGGGGGGGCATTCAAAAGTTTGCTTTGGGGCGCTGGCTTCTCTAGTTGCGCCCCTGGCTCACACATACATGAAGACTCAATATGAAACAGTCTTGCTTACTGATGAGTGCCGTGAAACCCTGGATGGTCCAGATGGATGTAGTTGTGGATGGTTGCTGGCTGGGCAGCATGTCCCAACAAAGCTGCAACGTCAGAAAGGAGGTGGCAGAGTCATGTTTTGGGCTGGAATCATGGGGAGAGAGCTGATAGGCACCGTTAGGGTCCCTGAAGGTGGGATAATGACCTTTGTAAAGTATATGGAGTTTCTGACTAACCACATTCTTCCATGGTACAAAAAGAAGAACCGTAATTTCTGTAGCAAAATGCTCTTCATGCATGACAATGCACAATGTCATGCTGCAAAGAATACCGCTCAGTCATTGGCTGCCATGGGCATAAAAGGAGAGAAACTCAGTGTGGCCAGCATCCTCCCCAGACCTCAACCCAATTGAGAACCTTAGGAGTATCCTGATGCAAAAGATCTATGAGGGTGGAAGGCAGTTCACATCACAACAACAGCTCTGGGAGGCTATTCTGACTTCCAGCAAACAAATTTAAGCAGAAACTCTCTAAAAACTCACAAGCTGGGTGGTAGAATTGTGAGGCTGATATCAAAGAAGGGATCCCATGTTATCATGGAATTTTGGTCTGTTACAATTTATTGATTGAAGTAGCTTTTCATTTCAGTAAATGTGATCTATGAAATCTGCAAATTCCCGAAATGACCATTTTCAGTTCTTTACAATCTATAAACTGTTAGCAATGGCAGGTTTGTCCAATAAAACTTGATTTATTCTCTAATGGTAGATGATTTTAACATTATTCTGACTGTCATTTGCATCGACCAATTAGATCAGTCAGAGAAAAATATCATTTGCATAATAATTTGGAACATGATGTATTTTATCCAAAGAGCGATTTCCTAGTTAATATTTTTTCTTGGAACAGCTACCTATAAAGCCAACATTTGAAACTCAGAATGTTCCTATGTAATCTAAAAGAAAAATATGCACATGTCATCTCTAGCCTTTGTTCACTGGGGTGTCTTAGAAGTACTCCAATTATAGAGTAACAAGTTCTGTATTGTGACCTCTGTAATGAAGAGCATTGCCAGTCATGAAAGGGTTACTACCTCAGAACACTGTGGGTGACTTCATAATGAAGGAGGCTTGTTATGTCATAAAGACGATTCCATAAAAGAAGACCACACTGCTATGATCAGTGCCATTTCTGATGCGCCTGGAGACCTTGAGCTTGACTACCCTACACACTGCCTGTCTTGATGGAATTTGGAGGTTCTAGCAGGGAAAAGGGGTTATCTGGTTTAGACAACCCTTTTTTGATTGAGGGAGGGTGGGTGGGTGGGGTGAGGGGTAATGGATCCCTTTCAATTAGGCAGAGTGGAGAGGCCTGCTACAAAGAGCAGCTCTCCAACTATTAAATTGAGCCTAGCCATAAATGGGGTGACAGATATCGCAGCCAGATCTATCATACATGGGGTTTATTATATTTAGAGTCTATGTTTGTTATGTTGTTCTCATTAATGTGGTAAAATGTATAAATTGTAAAAATGTATTAAATTGTATATTGGCATTAACCCTCTAAGCCCAAGGGAAGGGCAACCCTTCAGCCATGGTTCCCTAGAGGTTTCCCCCACAGGGGGTTTTTCCTCTCCTGAGTGCTGAAGGGTGACTCTTCGTGAGTCGAGGGTTTTGCCATTTTTTCCGGTGTCATGTGATCTTTAATAAAGTTTTGATCGTTTGACACCTGATTACAGTGTATTGTGTGTTTATTTTGCATTCTTTGGTTTCAATCATTTTGCTTGGGGTCCATCACAAATTCACAAAGTCAAGAGGCTGGACATCAGTCTGCCACATACGACCATAATCTAATCAGTGAGTGTGGTTTATGCCCTGGTGTTGGTCTCCACTCTGGTAAATAGGATGAAGCAGAGAACAGCACAATTTCCTCAAGTGTGCACTCAACGTTGGATCAAGAGTTGTATCACAGCAATATTACAAGCTGCTTGCTCGGCTTTGTGTGTAACTGTCATTGACTTCAATGCAGAGGGCTGAACACAAGTAAGTCTATGGAGTCAGCGGCTACACAGACTCACCAAATAAGGTACACTGGTCCCTGGCTTTCCTGATAGCTGAATACATGGCCGACTCTTCCACCATGCTGGGGGTGAGTCCGACTGGGGCAAAGACTGATTTGGGGCACAACAAGCTGTCATCTTTTAAATTCTGAGCCGGCTGCTTTCCCAGCAGTCGGCTTGTCGGACTCCAAGAAGGGAGTTCGTTCTCCAGGTAGCCTCAGCAGCTGCTGAGCTAAAATCCTTCATACTAAAGGAGACATGTATGATTGTGTTTTTCACCCTTTTCTGGGGTCAAATGCGCCAAAGTGAGCAGGCTACGATGTCTAATGCGCCTTTGAATGGGGTTTGGTGAAATTTTTCCCGTGGGGACTAAAACCATTTTTTAAATTTGAGTTTTAACTTGGGGGAAACTTTTTGGGGGGTGTTGTACGAAGCAAGTTTTGGAGACTTTGTTTTATTAACTGGCCCATGTTTATTCTAAACGACTTTTTTTTTTATTTCCATCTATTGCCTTTTTTACGTGTTATTCCCCAAAGTTCCGAAAAATGTACCAAAAAAAACAGGCGAGGTGAATGAACTTTAGACACCCTTTTTTATGAGAGCACAAAAAAACCACCTTAAATAATTCAGGGGTTTTTTCAACTGTTTTAAATAGAGGGAGAAAACAAACTTGGGTGCCCCGTTCCAACATGTCCCCCCTTAAAGGGCTCATTTTCCTATGTTGCTTACATTTTCCCCTTTTAAATGAAAAATTTGAGGCATGTAAAAAAAACCCTTCATGGAAAAGTTTTCCTGCTATGGCACTTTTTGGAATGGGGTATGGGGGTATGAAAAAAGTTTTAAGGGTTTTGACACGCCCCCAATACGCAAGCGCTGTTTTTTGGTCTATTTTGTGGCAAAAAAATTTTTTTTAAACCCCTTTAATTTCGATTTTAAATTTGAATTTATTTACCCCAAGCTTTGACCCCTTTTTGTAAGGGCCCCTTTAAAAAGGCGCATTACATTTTGCAGAATTGTTCGTTTGTGTAAATGTTTAAAATGCACCTAAAAAACTGGGGGCCGGGGGACCCCTTTTTCAGGCTTATCGTTTTTTTAGAATTTACAAGTTCCTAAGCCCCTCCCCAAAAATGGTGGGGTTTACCCAGTTCCACCAGACTCTGAACAGCAAAGGGGCCTGGAAATGCCACCATAATGGGGATTTATCACTGCTTAACTTGGCAGATTTGTTTTTTACGGCTTTTCAGGGCTTTTTCCCCGCCCCTCTAGGCTCCTGTTTTAGAAAATTTCCTGCCCTCAAAATTTACTTTTTCAGGGGTGGGGGTTTTTTAAATAACCAGCCATTGGGATTGGGCCCCAGTCTGGAAAAAAAAAAAAATTTGGGGATAAAAACCCCTTTGGGTGGGCGGGTGATGGAGGATACATTGGTTATAGAGAATATGGGCGGGCGCTTGATACTCTGTATGAATTAAAAACCTTCTAAATAAAATTTTTGGGGGTTTTTGGGGAATTTAAAAAATTTTTTGGGGTTTGGGTTTAAATGTTTTTTTTTGGGTTGTAGCAATAGGGAAATCCAAGGGGAAATGGCCGGTTTTAAATCCTAGTAAGGTTTTTAACAGGGGTTTTTTTTACTGAGGTTCCACCTTAAACCCCTTTCCCCTGGGCTACTTTTACCCCCAGTGACGAGAGGGTTTGTATTATCCCCAGGTTTTTATGACAACTGGGATTCCCCGGGGGGGAAACACTCTGAGTATGCCTCTTTTCCGGGTGGTGGTTGAGGGGGGCCCCGTGATGTTATTTTGGAAAACGGGAAAGAAATTTGAAAAAGTGGAAACTAAAACTTGCTTATGCAAAAGGGGCACCCCCTTTAAAACTTTAAAAAAACCCCCCCCCCTTCCCAAAAAAAAGGGGGGGGCCGCCCCCAAATTAAAAAAAGGGGCCCCCTTTATTTCTATTTTTTTAAAATTTTGGGGATTCCCGAAATTTAAAAACCAAAAGGCTTCCAACTTTTTAAAAATTTGTATTTAAATTTTCTGTATTTTTGTAAAAGCTGGGGGAAAACTACTGAAATTTTCTTTTGCAAAAAAAAAACATTTTTTGGAACAAAAAAAAAAAAAAATTTTTTTTTATTACTTTGTATGCTAAAAAAACTCAAATCTAATTTATATTAAAAAAGAAATAGGGAGGGTTTATTGTGTTTTAAAAACCCAAAAAGGACATTCCCTTTAGTAGCGGGTTTCTGAAAGAAAGGAAAAAGAGAAGGAAACCCTTCCCCTAAAAAACCCTTTTAGGCTTTTGAAAAGGGTAGGGAAAACTTTCAGATTTTTCATGAAAACTTTTAAACGTTATCTTTTGTACTGCGGGTTTTTTGCAAATAATGGAAAAAAAAGGAAAGGGTTTCTGTCAGTAAAATTTCACCAGTTTAAAGGAAAAGCGTGAAAAAATGGCATTTACAAAGCAGAAAAACAGGTATTTAAAAGCTTTTGGGTTTCCTTTGGATTTCCCAAAAAAATTTTAGGTTTAGGTTTTTCCCCAGGGGTTTTGAGTTGCCCTTAGAAAAAAAACTTTTGGCTCCCCAAACCCAAAGTGCTTCAGGCAAAATTTTTTTGCATGGGCTAACTTTCATGAAAGACCCAATTTTGAAACAGTTTGTTTACTGATGAGTGCCTTTAAAAACCCTGGATGGTCCAGATGGATTTTAGTTGTGGATGGTTGTGGCGGGCACCCTTGTCCCAACAAAGTGCAATGTCAGAAAGGAGGTGGCAGAGTCATTTTTTGGGCGGGAAATTTCATGGGGAGGAGTGATGGGCCACCTTTTAGGGTCTGAAGGTGGCCAAAAGGGACCTTTTTTAAAGTTTTGGGAGTTTTTGCAAAACCACATTCTTCCATGGTACAAAAAGAAGAACCGAAATTTCTGCAGAAAAAATGCTCTTAAAGGCGGCCCCGGAAAGTGGGAGGCGCACCCTTGAAGGGAGGCCCACATGAAAACGGCGCGCCGGCCCCGGGCCCAGATTAAAAGGGAGGCGGGGGTTGCGTGGCGCGGCGCGGGGAGGGCGGGGGGGGGGGAAAAAAACGGGCGGGGGCGTGACGTGGGGAAGGGTGACGGGCGGAGGGGGGGTTTTGCGAATATATAACCGCTCCCCGCGCCGCCGGGGAACAGTTAAAGGCGAGAAAATTTGGGAGTGGTGTCTGTGTTGTGCGGCGGGGGTTTTGTTAGGATTATGGGGGCCCGTGGGATGTGCTTTTGGAGCTGCTTAGGGGGAGCTCTGGCGACGGGGGGAAAGGGTGGGCTGGAGAGCAGGTGGGGGTAGGTTGGTGGGGGGTTCGGGGGGCCTTTAAACCCCTTGATCCCCTGGATTTTTTTGGGGCTCGGGGGCCCCACCAGGGGGCCCCCAACTGGCCCCCAAACGCGACGGGAGCCCGGCCCTTTACCCCGGGGCCCACCTTTGGCCGGCAGACCCCCTAGGGGAAACCCTTCAGGGCCGGGGGGAGGGGCAGGGGGTTCTTTTGAAAGCCCCGCTGGGTTTGGGAAAGGGAAATTCAGAGAATGCGGGGGGGCCCACGGAAGGGGGCCCAAAGGGGGCCCCTCCCCCGGGTTTTTATGGGGCGGGCAGTTGCGGGGGGTTACCTGTGGGACGAGAGAGCGGGAGGTGGTGAGGGTTCTGGCGAGGTTCCCGGTCGGGCCCCCTTACAAAAACATCGCAGATGGAGCGGGGCGGGAGGGACGGTTTGGGGTTTGGAGGGGAACCCATGGACAGCGGGGGGAAAATTTTTGGTTTCTGGGCCAGGTTAAAGAGGGGGGGACGGGGGGTTTTTGATGTCTCCGGGGCCCGAAGAGGCTTTTTGGGGGAAATTCCCGGCGTAAAGGTTTGGGTTTCAAACGGTCCGCTTTTTGGGGGCCGGGCAAGTGGGCGGGGGTGGAGGCGGGGTGCCGGTTTCGGGGGACAAACGGGACTTTGCTTCGGGATCGGTCGGCGCCGGTGGCGGGTCACACCCCCGTGCGCCCGGTGAGTCATTTTTCATTGTCTTTTTTTGAAATCCCCCGGGGGGGGTTGGGGCGGGGACCCATTGGGTTGCCCCCGGTTCCGGAATGGCAGGTTTGGGGGGGGAGTATTGGGGAAATTTCAGGGCGGGGGTTTCCGGGGCCTCTGGGCAGTGGTTTTAGGTTTGGGCTGTATCGGCTTTGGGGTTCTTTGATGTGGGGGGGGGGGTTTTCTCCTCTTGTTTTTGGGGAAAGGGGGGTCAGCTTGTGGTTTGGGATGGGAAAGGTTGGCGGGGTGTCTGTTCAGAGGACTTGGACAAGGTTAAATTAGCGGGCGTCTGGAGGGTTTTGGGAAAGGGGTTTGAAGTTTATGTATGTTTTTAAAGGCCCCGTTGGGAGCCATTTGAAGGAGGTGAGAGAAAAGTCTGGCAGGATGAGTTTGTCGAGTTTTTTTTCTCCTCCCTCGGATAAATTCAATTTAGAAAAGGGGAAAAAAAGGGTTTGTAGGGAAAAAGGGGAGGAAAAAAAAAAAAAGAAAAGGGGGCTTAAATAGCAAACTTTTTCAAAAATTTGGTTGCGGCCTTTTGCAATTTGGTTTGTGAAATTTGGGGGAAAGAAAGCTCCACAAAATTTGGTTGGGGTTTGTTTGCTATAGGGCGCAATCGGGGAAGCTTATAGAGTTTTAGGGGGGCCCGGGCCCTTGGTTTGGTTACGATGAACAGTTCCGGAAGCGGAAGGCAGTTCGCCCTTCCATACGCGGGGGGTTTTCAAAAGGATTTTGGACTAGGGCTAAGGGTGAATGGGCCACCGCGAGGGTAGGGGGCTTTCCTTTCAGGGGGGGCCCCGGGGGTTTGGGGGGGCCAGTATGGGGGACCCGTTTTCCAAGGTGGTGGCTCAAATAAAAACGGGGGAATAAAAAACCTGGGGTCTGCTGCTTTAAAATGCCCAGCCAGTGAAAGATTCGGGGGGAGTTTTTCACTTAAAGCACATCTGTTCGGTCTGAGCAGCAAACCTTTCAGGGAAACATCCCAAATGCACCCCGGCCCGGGGAGGGGGGGAAAAGGAGCAGGGGGCTGAAAAAGGGGGGGGACCCCGGTGAGAGGGGGGTAAAAAGGGGGTTTCCCGCATCAAAATATTTTCCCGGGAAATCGGGGGGTTTGGCATTGTTGTTGCGTGAGGGCTTCACAAATTGGTTTTAGGTTTCCACCCCCGGCAAGGGATTTTTTGCCTTTCCCACGTTGAAAAAAAATTTTTGAGGTCCGCCTGTTGCCCCGGAGGTAGTTTGGAGAATTTGGCCCAAAGGGAGGTTCAATTGGGCGGGTTTGGGGAGGTCCATTTGGGGGAGGTCCCTTGTTCGGTTTTTTATAGTCCCCCCTTTGGGGAGTGGTTCCAAAGAAAAAAAACCAAAAATTTTGGGTTTAAAATTCACCAATTGTTTTTCCCCAAAGGGTTAATTTTTAAATGAGGGAAATTTTGCCCGGGGGCATTGTGCTGGGTTTGAAAAGTTTTTGACGCGGCGGTTTTTTGGGTGCGGCGGTAGGGAAAAGGGGCCCCTGTGGAAAGGGACGATTTTGAGTCGGCTTTCGGGGTTGTTGCCGGTTCATGCGGACAGGGGGGTTTTGTTGGGGGTGTTATTGGGGGGGAGTTTTTTTTTGGGGGATGGTGTTTCCCGATGGGTTGTGCCATCTCATGTGCTTTAACTTCGAAATGTTATTTCCTTTTTTGGGAATTGGGTGGTGAAGGATGGTCCGGCTTTCATCCATCATCAATTATTTGGGGTGATGTTTTTTTTTTTGGGGTGTTTGGCCCCGTTTGGGTCTGGGGTGTGTGGGTTTGGGTGCTTTGGGTTTAAAATTTCAATTTGGGGGGCGGGCCCTTTTGGCTTTTTTTCCCCTTGGGGCCCGGACAAGACGGAGGGTTCCTCAACCAAACCCCGAAATTTTTTTTTGGATCCAGATAGATTTTGAGGCAATGGAAAAGCCGGGGTTAAAACCGGGGAGAAGTTGAAAATCGTTGAAAAGGGGGGTTAAAAGGTTTTTTGGGATTGAAGAAGGGGCCCCCCATGGGGGAGTTTGCCAAAACTTTTTTTGGGGAAATTTTAATTTGCTTTTCGTACTATCCCCCTGGGCAGGGTTTTTTGTCGCAGGTTAGCGGGGTGCCCGTCGGGGGGTTTCGGGGGGGCCGCAAACATTTTTTAGGGTTAACTGTTGGCCCTGAAGGGGGATTTAGGGGTGTGGCAAATCCTTTTTTAGGCCCAATTTCAATTTGGGCGGTCCCTGATATTGGGGTTGGGGAGGGTAAAACGGACCCTTGATTTTTTACGGACGCAGGCCGGGGGGGGTAGGTTAAGGGGCCATTTGCCAAGGGGAATGGAGCGCCGGCGTTGGCCAAAATAGTTGGGTGGGGCGGGATTTAGTGAGGAATCTGGCGCTTTTTGGAACTTTTTCCCAAAATTTTACTTGGGGGTGGAAATTTGGGGGGGATTTGGATGCAGGAAAAGAAAAAGTTTAGGTTCCATTGGGGCAATTTGGGGGTGGTGCAAGGGCCTTTAAAAAACTTTGTCGGCTTTCCCTCCCCGCCGGTGGTCGAATTTTCTTCGGCGGCTAGTTCTACGCGGGCTGGGGGTTTGGGAACCTGGGTTTTGGGGTTTGGGGGTTTCGTGGGCCGGGGGGGCAGAAAAGATTTGGCTGGGCTCTATTCGTTCACAGTGGAGCGGGTTTTTGGTCCCCGGCTCCCGGGTGCAGGGCCCTCGGCGTGGGGGGGTGCTCCCAAAGGGGTTGTGGAGCGGGTTACAGTACCCCGGGGTCCCCCTTTTCTCGGTCGTCTGTAACAAAGGGGTAGTGGGAATGTTCCTGCTTCGCGGGGGCTGTGGGAGCGCGGTTGGAGGGTTTTATGGGGGAAAAGAGGGCGACTGCTCTCTTTTGGGTTTGTTGGCCATGCGGTCAATGGGGGGCAGTGGTCGGTTTTTCTAAAGGGTTTTCCCCGGGTGGTGTTTGGCCTTTCTTTTGGCCCTTTTAAAGGGACGAGGATTTAGGGACGTGACAAAATCATTTTGGGTCACGGGAGGGATTAAAGGGGTTTTTGGGGGGGGGGCAGCTCAGTGGATGGGAGGGGGCTTTTTTGGTGGTTTTTATTTGCTGGAGCCAAAATTTGGGGGCCCTATTGGGCGGTGTGTTTTTCATCGATTTGGGGGGGGGAGGGGGGGCTTTTTTCGGCTTTGTTCCGTTGGTTTTTCTTTGGGCAAATTTCGTATTGGGGAATTAGTTTCCCTAGAAAACGGGTGGATTGGGGGGGGGTAAAGCCCAAGAGGGTATGCAGTTCGGGGGGAACGGGGTGGAACTGTGGTTTGGTCGCCCAAGACGGTTTAAAGGGGGAGGGGAAAGGATTTCGGCTGGGTTGTGCAAGGTGAATTTTAATTTTGCATGGGGCGGTGTCTGGGGCATTAAAGGGGGCAGGGGTTGGGGGCCCGGGCCCATTATTTTGTGAAGAGGTTTGGGTAACTTCATTCGGTTTTCCAAATTTTTGTCGGTTTTTTCCCTCGTTTTTTTTGGAATTGGGTTTGGACCCATCCACCCCCCTTTTGGTATTGGGGGACCCCCACGGAGGCGGCCCAGGGCTTGGGGGATTGGAATTTAAAAAAGGTAAGGGGGGAATAGGAGGTGGGAGTGGATCGTTTCCCGACTTTACATTCGGCCGCAAACTGGCCCTTTTAAGGGGCCCCCAGGTTTGAAGGGGGGAAATTTGGGGGGGTTTAGGTCAGGAATGGCCAAAGGAGCTTAAAAAGAAGGGGGGTGGGTTTTGGCAATTACAGCTCTGGTTAATGTGGCCCCAATTGTGGCTTTTTCTTGGTTTTTTATTGTTGTGTTTGTTTAAAGGGGGGTTCCCCAAAGGGGTTTGGGTTTTGGGTCCCTTTTGGGCCAAATTGTTTGTGTTTGGGGGGGACAGGCCGAAAAGGGGGCTTTGGGGAGCAAAATGGTCTCCGTTTGGGAATTTTTGAGGGGTCGGCCCACAGTCCGGGGGGATCGGTTGGATGGAATGGTATGGAACCCGGTTTTGCCGGGGGGTTCCGGAGCATGCCCGTGGGACCGATCCGGGGGTGGTTGGTATTTCATGTTTGGGGGGGAAAGATTTGGGAAAATCGCCCGGGTCGGGAATTGAATTGGGGCATTAGGTTTTGATTTGTTGCGGTTATGGCCCGGGGGAAATACCCGGTTTTTTTAACGGTTTTTTGGGCCCATATGGTTGGTTTTTGGCGGTGGTCGTGGCGGGCATGCGGGTTCGGGCATGGGGGCTTAACCGGGCGCGGGGAAAAAATGAAACGGATGTCGCGCGTTTGTTTTTCCGGAAAAAGGGGGTTTTTGGGCGTCACAGGGAAATGGAGAAGGAAAAAGGTGGGCCTTTGGAGGGGCGATGGGTCCACCTGAATGCAGTTGGGGGGTTTGATTTGTGGGGCGTTTTAAACGTTGGGGGAGGGTTTGGAGGAGCCCTTGGGGGCTGGTGGGGGGGGCGGCGCGATTTATTTAAGGGGGGCATGAGTGCTTGCAAAGGCGGGGTTTTGGGGGGCCTTGGAGGGCAGTGAAAAGGGGCGTGGTGCCCTGACGGGTGACGCGCGGAGGGGGGGGGGGCGAAAATATTTAACCGCCCCCCCCGCGCCGCGGGGGGAAAAGTTCAGCGCAAGGGAGACAAATTTGAGTGGGGTCCCACCTCCCCCCCCCTTTTTTGTTTTTGAGGGGTGCTGTTTTTTTTTTGGGAGGTTAAAGGTGCTGGGTTTTGGGGGGAAGGGAACGTTGGGGGTTTTCTGGGTTTGGGGGGGCTGGGGGTTGGGGGGTCCTTGGAGCCCAGTGAATATTGGTGCGGGAGTCAGGGGGGTTTTTGGCTTTTGGTCCTAATTGGAAAAATGGACCGGGCTGGGGAAAGGGTTTTGGGCTCGCGGGCATTTGGGCCTTGGGGGCTGGGGGGAAAAGTGGTGAAACCACATGAAAAGGGGTTTTTGTGCCCTTTGGGTTTGGTTTTGATGGCTGAGGGTAAGCTATGTTGGAGAATGGTCGCCGGCTTGGTCGGTGGGTTTTGGTAAACCCCCAAGGACCCCCAGCCCCCAAATGGTAACTAGGAAGGTCTTTTTTTTGGAAAAAGGGGGTTAAGAAAGGTTGAATGGGGTTTTAGGGGGGCTTTTAATCATTGGTTATAATGTTTTTTTTTGTTAATGTTATTTAATAAAATGGCTGCTGTGGCCCAAAAACATCCCCAAAACTATGTCCAGAGGGCGTTTTGGGGAGGGCATGGGGGGTTTAGATGGGGCCGGGCAGAGATTGGCCCTGCATTGGGTCATGATTACAATTTCACAATGTCATGCTGCAAAGAACCCTTGGGGGTCCCTTGGCTTTTCCATGGGCATAAAAAGGGGAAAAAAACTCAGTGTTTGGGCCCGCATCCTTCCCCAAAAACCCCAACCCCAAATTGAGAACCTTAGGAGATCCCGATGCAAAAAAATCTATGAGGGGGGGAAAGGAGTTAAAATCACAACAACAGCTTGGGGGGCTTTTCTGACTTTCAGCAAACAAAATTTTAAGCGAAACTCCCCTAAAAAAATCACAAGCTGGGTTTTGGTTTGAATTTTGAGGCTGATTTTTAAAGAAGGGATCCCATGTTAATTTTGGAAATTTTTGGGCCCGTTTTCAAAATTTTTTGATTGGGAAGTAGCTTTTCATTTCAGTTTAAAAGTGAAAATTTTGAAAATCTTTCAAATTCCAAAAAAAAAATGGCCATTTTTAGTTCTTTACTTCTATGAAAATGTAAGCAATGGCCAAAGGGTTTTTCCAATAAAACCTTTTATTTATTTCTAATGGTAGGATGATTTTAAAAATTTTTTTGGGCTGTTATTTTTCTTTGCCAAATTAGATCGTCAGAGAAAAATATCATTTGCATAATAATTTGTAGCATGTTTTATTTTTTTCCAAAGAGCGGGTTTTCCAAGTTAATCATTTTTTTTTTGGAACCCGCCCACCCTATTAAAAACCCCAAAAATTTGAAATCGAATGTTCCCATTTTAATCTAAAAAAAAAACATTTACATGTATCTCTAGCCTTTGTTTTTAAATGGGGGGGGGGATTTTGAAGTACTCCAATTTTGGGGTAACAAAATTCTGTATTGTGAAACCCCGTAAAGAGGAGCATTGCCAGCCCTGAAAGGGTTTCTACCCCAGAAAAAAATGTGGGGGGACTTCATAAAAGAAGGAGGCTTGTTTTTTGTCTTTAAAAACGTTTTCCCTAAAAAAAACCACATGCTATGTCGTTTCCAAATTTTTGTTGCGGCCCGGAAAACCTTGAGCTTTTTACTACCCTAACACTGCCTGCCTTGATGGAATTTGGAGGTTCTAAAAGGGGAAAAGGGGTTTTCTGGTTTTTGAAAACCCTTTTTGTGATTGAAAAAAGGGGTGGGTGGGGTGAGGGGGGAATTGGGTCCCTTTCAATTTGGCAGAGTGGAAAAGGCCTGCTTTCAAAAAGCAGCTCTCCAACTATTTAAAAGGGGGCCCAGCCATAAAAGGGGGTGACAGATATGCAGCCCGATCTTTTTCATACAGGGGTTTATTTATTTAGGTTTTTGTTTGTTTTTGTTGTTCTCATTAATGTGGTAAAATTTTTAAATTGTAAAAAATTTATTTTTAAAAATTTTATAATTTTTTATTAACCCCCTTTAAAACCCAAAGGGAAAAGGGAACCACTTCCGGGCCCTGGTTCCCTAGAGGTTTCCCCCACAGGGGTTTTTCCTCTCCGGGGGTGTGAAGGGTGACCTTTTGTTTTTTTAGTCGAGGGTTTTTTCCATTTTTTCCGGTGTCATGTGATCTTTAATAAGTTTTGATCGTTTGACACCTGATTACAGTGTATTGTGTGTTTATTTTGATTCTTTTGGTTTCAATCATTTTGCTTGGGGTCCATCAAAAAATTCACAAAGTCAAAGAGGCGGACATCATCTGCCACTTTACGACCATAATCTAATCAGTGAGTGTGGTTTATGCCTGGTGTTGGTCTCCACTCGGGGTAAATAGGATGTAACAGAGAACAGCACAATTTCCTCAAGTGTGCCACTCAACGTTGGATCAAGAGTTGTATCACAGCAATATTGCAAGCTGCTTGCTCGGCTTTGTGTGTAACTCTCATTGACTTCAATGCAGAGGGCTGAACACAAGTAAGTCTATGGAGTCAGCGGCTACACAGACTCACCAAATAAGGTACACTGGTCCCTGGCTTTCCTGATAGGTGAATACATGGCCGACTCTTCCACCATGCTGGGGGTGAGTCCGACTGGGGTAAAGACTGATTTGGGGCACAACAAACTGTTATATTTTAAATTCTGAGCAAGCGCCTTTCCCAGCATTCGGCTTTTTGGACTCCAAGAATCCCAAAGTTCATTCTCCAGGTAGCCTCAGCAGCTGCTGAGCTAACATCCTTCATACTAAGGGAGACATGTATGATAGGGTTCTTCACCCTTTTCAGATGCGCCAAGGTGAGCAGGCTACGATGTCTAATGTGCCTAATGAATGTGTTAAGTGCATTGGGCGACATGTATGAACGGGGCTGCGCCAGATATCTGGCGTCTTTTCAGCCCAATATCAGGCGCAGACCCGTTCATACATTTTCACTAGAACCGAACTGTAATGCGCCCAGAAATGCCGTAGTGAAGCTATAAATTTCTGGGGGACATGTCTGAAAACTGTCTTGGTCTAAGACTTTTCTTGTTGCTCATAGCAACCAATCAGGGTTCCCTTTTTTTTTTCATTTCTTAAAAGAAAAGTCTTAAAGAATTTTAAAGGGGAACACTGGGTTGGTTCCCCTAAATGGTCGAAACAACAGAAAAGTTCTTTAGACCAAGTACAGTTTTTTCCAGGATATTCCCCCGTAGCTTCACCCCCATTTCTGGGGGGGACGATTAACAGTTTAGAATAAGGTTTAAAAAAGCCACTTTCAAAAATTTTTGTATTCCTGATCTGAAAACTGTTGCCCCAACGGCTGGAATGCACCTTTTTTTTTTTTTAAAACCCAAAAACTGTTTTAAAAGAGGTTTCAAAAAATCCAGTGTGAAATTCAAATGCCTTATTTTAATGCGGCCAGAAATTTGTGGTTGGGGTAAACCGCCAGAATTTTCAATACTTGTCGCCATTTTTTCGTAAAAAAACACGGGAAAAACTTTTTTAAGGTTCACCTAACAGGGGAGGGGTTTTTTTCTTGGGGGCCCGTTATGGGGCCCGTGTCGCAATCACACACGTTTTATAATTTGGGGACAAAATATATGAATTGCGTTTTGGTTTAAACTAGGTGCAATATGCCTCGGCGATAGTGCCAAAGCCCCATTTAAAATTTCAAAAAATGGGGTAAATTTAAAATATCGGGTAAAAATGTTTTTACTAATTATGTATATTTGGATTAAAATTCTCTAAGCCCAAGGGAAGGGCAACCCTTCAGCCATGGTTCCCTAGAGGTTTACCCCACAGGGGTTTTTTCCTCTCCTGAGTGCTGAAGGGTGACTCTTCGTGAGTCGAGGGTTGTGCTATTGTTTCCGGTGTTATGTGATCGTTAATAAAGTTTTGATCATTTGACACCTGATTACAGTGTATTGTGTGTTTATTTTGCATTCTTTGGTTTCAATAATTTTGCTTGGCGTCCATCACATATTCATAAAAAGTCAAGAGGCCGGACATCAGTCTGCCGCATACGACCATAACCTAATCAGTGAGTGTTGTTTATCCCCTGGTGTTGGTCTCCGCTCTGGCAAATAGGATTTAGCAGAGAACAAACAGCACAACTTCCTCAAGCGTGCACTCAACATTGGATCAAGTGTTGTATCACAGCAATAATACAAGCTGCTTGCTCCATTTTGTGTGTAACTGTCATTGACTTCTAAATAATTCTATGGAGTCAGCGGCTACACAATCTCGCCAAATAAGGGTCACAGGACCCTGGTTTTCCTGATAATCGAATACATGGCCGACTCTTCCACCGTGCTGGGAGTGAGTCCGACTGGGGCAAAGACTGATTTGGGGCACAACAAGCTGTCATCTTTTAAATTCTGAGCCGGCTGCTTTCCCAGCAGTCGGCTTGTCGGACTCCAAGAATTGATTTCGTTCTCCAGGTAGCCTCAGCAGCTGCTGAGCTAAAATCCTTCATACTAAGGGAGACATGTATGATTGTGTTTTTCACCCTTTTCTGGGGTCAAATGCGCCAAAGAGAGCAGGCTACGATGTCTAATGCGCCTAATGAATGTGGTAGGTGCATTGTTCGTAAGACTCAACACTTTTTAATGCGCTTAACATGAGGGGACGTTCTGGGGGCGTGTCGTACCAAGCAAGATGAGTACCATAGTTTCTATTCACTGGCATGCTATTCTAATGACTTTTCTTTTATTTCCATCTATTGCCTTTATACATGTTATTCACCTAAGTTCCGTAATGCACCAAACACACAGGCGAGGTGCAATGAACTTTAGACACCATTTATGAGAGCACAAAAACCACTTACATACATTCAGGGGCATTTCACACTGAAAAATAGATGAGAAAAAACTTAAATGAAACCTGGAATAAAAGGGGGCGTAAATGTATATTAGGCGCCACTACCCAAAATACGGCAAACCTTTTTGGCTTTTTGTGGCAAGAAAAGGGGGAATTCTCGAATTGTAAGAAAAAGGGTACACCGAGAAATTGGTAATTAAAACAATTAAATTATAGAAGCATTAAACCTTTTACTTTAAAAGGGGAAATAAAAAACTGCTGCGGCGACGCCTATTATCAGGCATATCGTTCTTAGAATTTACAAGTTCCTAAGACCTCTCCACATGGTGTGTTACCCAGCTTCCACCAGACTCTGAACAGCAAAGCTGCCTGGAAATGCCACCGTAATGGGGGATTTATCACTGCATAACTTGGCAGATTTGTCATTTACGGCTTTTCAGGGCTTTTTACCCAGCTCTCTAGGCTCCTGGATAGCAAATCTGTCTCAAAATTCTACAATTTCAGAGTTATTGATGTCCATAACCAGCCATTAGCACTGCGCAGTCTGGAAAAATTGGATAACAACCTCTGTGGAGCTGTGATGGAGGATACATTGCTTATAGAGAATATAGACAATGTTGCTCTGATACTCTGCTACTGATCAACCTTCTAAATAAAATTATGGGGTGTGACTTAATGCAGGGTTCTGGTCTAGGGTCTAAATGTTTGTTTCTGTTGTAGCAATATGGTATCCAAGGGAGAAGATGGCGGCATTAAGTCCTAGTAATGTTACAGTGGTTCTTACTGAGGTCTCCATCCTTCACCCTCCCCTCGGCTACTCATACACCAGTGACGAGAGGGTTTGTATTATCCCAGGTGTTATGACAACCTGGGATTGCCCCGGGACACACTCTGAGTAAGCCTCTGTCTTGGTGGTGGTTGAGGTGTCCGTGATGTTAGTGAAAACTGAAAGACAGTAGAAAAAGTGGAAACTGAACATGCTTATGCTAGCAGCTCACTTTAAAGATCTCTTCCAGGCGGCCACTTACAGGCCTATTTCATTGATAAAAGTGGATCCGAAATTCCAGGCTTCCAATTTTTTCCAAATTGTACTCAATTCTGTATTTTTGTAAAAGCTGTGAAAACTACTGTATTTTCTATTGCACAAACTGAACATATTTTGGACAAAATATTCGTTATTACTTTGTATGCTATAAAACTCAAATAAAATTTTATTAAAAAAGAAATCATGGATGGTATTGTGTCTTACAAAGCAGAAGGACATTCCACATTTATTAGCAGGTTTCTAGCAGTATGGAAAAGAGAAAGGGCCTCTCTCCTGAAAAGCATTAGATGCTTTTGACAAGGTATGAAAACATCAGATATTTCATGAAAACGTAAACGTTATCATTGTACTGCTGGGTTTGTGCAAATAATGGCATAAAAAGGAAGGTTTCTGTCAGTGAAATTCACCAGATTAAGAGAGCAGCTGCCCAAAAGGCATTACAAAGCAGCAAACAGGTATTTGAAGCTGTTGGTACCTCTGGAGTCCCATGAACCTCTAGGTGTAGGATTTTCCAGAGGCTTGCAGTTGTCCATAAACCTACTATTTGGCCACCCCTAACCAGTGCTCTCAGGCAGAATGGTTGCAGTTGGCTCACACATACATGGAGACTCAATATGAAATGGTCTTATTTACATATGAGTGCCGTGAAACACTGGATGGTCCAGATGGATGGAGTAGTGGATGGTTGTTGGATGGGCAGCATGTCCCAACAAAGCTGCAACATCAGTAAGATTGGCAGAGTCCCTTTTTTTGGGGGAAAAAATTTTGGGGAAAAAATTTTTTTTTTTTGAGACGGTGTATTATCCCAAAAAAATTTTTTAAGGGCTTTTTTCTTTTAATTTGGGTTTTTTTAGAACTTAACAATGCTTAAATACCTTTTCATTTTCATAATTTCTGGGTATATTGTATGAACACGTTATTGCGGAATCTATTTGAAGAGGGATGGGTGGGGGTAGGAGGGATGCTGATATGGCGGTTCAGTGTTAAAATATAAGGTATTTCCAACTTTTTCCAAATTGTACTCAACTCTTTAGTTTTGTAAAATCTGTGGAAATTATTATTGTATTTTCTATTGCGCTAACTGAACATATTTTGGGCAAAAATATTCTTTATAACTTTGTATGCTATAAAACTCAGATAAAATGTTTATTAAAAAGACATGGATGGTATTGTGTCTCCCGAAGCAGAAGGATATTCCACATTATTAGCAGGCCACAGGTTTCTAGCAATATGGAAAAGAAAAAGGATCTCTCTGCTGGAAAGCGTCAAATAGTGCAATGCCTTGGACAAGGTATGAAAACATTAGATATTTCAGGAATACTTAAGTGTGATCATCGTACTGCAGGGTTTTTTGTAGATAATGGCATAAAATGGAAGGTTTCTGTCAGACAAATTCATCAGATTAAGAGAGCAGCTGTCCAAAAACCATTACAAAGCAGCAAACAGGTATTTAAAGTTGCTGGTGCCTCTGGAGTCCCATGAACCTCAGGTGTAGGATTTTCCAGAGGCTTGCAGTTGTCTATAAACCAACTATCTGGCTTCCCCTAACCAGTGCTCTCACGCAGAATGGTTGCACTGGGCTCACACATACATGAAGACTCAATATGAAACAGTCTTGCTTACTGATGAGTGCCGTGAAACCCTGGATGGTCCAGATGGATGTAGTTGTGGATGGTTGCTGGCTGGGCAGCATGTCCCAACAAAGCTGCAACGTCAGAAAGGAGGTGGCAGAGTCATGTTTTGGGCTGGAATCATGGGGAGAGAGCTGATAGGCACCGTTAGGGTCCCTGAAGGTGGGGGGAAAAGACCTTTGTAAAGTATATGGAGTTTTCTGAATAACCACATTCTTCCATGGTACAAAAAGAAGAAAACCGTAATTTCTGTAGCAAAATGCTCTTCATGCATGACAATGCACAATGTCATGCTGCAAAGAATACCGCTCAGTCATTGGCTGCCATGGGCATAAAAGGAGAGAAACTCAGTGTGGCCAGCATCCTCCCCAGACCTCAACCCAATTGAGAACCTTAGGAGTATCCTGATGCAAAAGATCTATGAGGGTGGAAGGCAGTTCACATCACAACAACACTTCTGGGGGGCTATTCTGACTTCCAGAAAAAATTAAGCCGAAACTCTAAAAACTCACAAGCTGGGTGGTAGAATTGTGAGGCTGGAATCAAAAAAGGGATCCCAGTTATCATGGAATTTTGGCCTTTACAAATTTTTTGATTGAATAGTTTTTCATTTCAGTAAATGTGATCTATGAAATCTGCAAATTCCGAAATGACCAATTTTCAGTTCTTTACAATCTATAAACTGTTAGCAATGGCAGGTTTGTCCAATAAAACTTGATTTTTTCTCTAATGTTTGATGATTTTTACATTATTCTGACTGTCATTTGCATTGACCAATTAGATCAGTCAGAGTCTGCTTAGTAACAAGTTCGGAAAAGGCCCTCTGAAATTTGAAGAGTTTTGACAGTCCTGAAGGGTTATTTACCTCAAAAACACTGTGGGGGGATTTCAAAAAGAAAGGAGACTTGTTATTTTCCATAAAGACCAATTCCAAAAAAAGAAGCCACACTGCTATGACCCAAGTCCCTTTTTTGATACGCTGGGGGCCCTTTTGAGTTTGGGATACCCAAACCATGCCGGGCCTTAAAGGGAAATTGGAGGTTCTAGCGGGGAAAAAGGGGTTTCTTTTTAGATAAACCCTTTTGTTTTGTTTTGGGGGAGGGTGGGTTTGGGGTGGGGGTAATGGATCCCTTTTTCAATTTGGCAGGGTGGGGGGGCCCTTTCCCTCCCAAAGAGCAGTCCCCAAAATTTTTTAAATTTAGCCTAGCCAAAAGGGGGGTGACAGAAAATCGCAGCCAGATCTTTTCATACAGGGGGTTTATTATATTTAGAGTTATGTTTGTTATGTTTTTCTCAGTAGTGGAAAAAATGTAAAAATTGAAAAATATATATTAAATTGTTTTTGGCATTAACCCTTTTAAGCCCGGGGAAGGGAAAAACCCCCTTTCCAGCCAGGGTTTCCCCTAGAGGTTTCCCCCACAGGGTTTTTTCCTCCCCTTGAGTGCTAAAGGGTGACTCTTTGTGAGTCGAGGGTTTTGCCTTTTTTTCCCGGTTTTCATTGATCTTAAATAAGTTTTGATCGTTTGACACCTGTTTACGTGTTTTGTGTGTTTATTTTGCGTTCTTTGGTTTCAATTACTTTGCTTGGGATCCATCACACATTCACAAATTCAAACCAGAACATCAGTCTGCCCCCAATGGGCCCCAAAACCAAATCAGTGATTGTGGTTTAGGGTTGGTTTTCCACTCTGGCAAATAGGGGGAAGCAGGAAAAGCAAAATTTTCCCCTCAAGTTGCACTAAAACAGGATAAAGAGTTGTATCACAGAAAGTATTACAGGCTGCTTCCCGGGGCTTTGTGTTTTAACAGCTTTTACTTCAATGTAGAGAGCTGCACATAAGTAAGTTATGGGTCAGCGGTACACAGAGTCCCCAAAATAAGGTCCCACAGGACTCTGTTTTTCCCTGATACCCTAAAAACTTTGGCCGACTATTCCCCCCCATGCTGGGGGTGAGTCCGATTTGGGGAAACGGGATGATTTGGGGCAAAAACAACTTTTAAATTCTTTTAAATTTGAGCCGGGTGCGTTCCCAAACAGTAAACTTGTTGAAATTTCCCGGAAGGAGTTGTTCTTTCCCTGTAGGCCCTTTAGCAGCTTTTGAGTAAGATCCTTTCCCTACTAAATGCCCTTTTCCTATGTTTTTCCCCGTGCCTTTACTTCCAAATGAGGATGTATAAAAAATTTTTCATGGCAAAAATGTTGGGAAAGGTGCTTCGCCCCCCTGTGGTACCCAACACTGGGGGCGAGTGGCGCCCCAGTCGTGTAGCGGGGGCGGGAAAAATCGCTCCCCCAAAACACTTATCACCCCGCCGTGCTCCTGTCCGTCCGCCTTTCCCCCCGGGGGGGCGGGGAGCGCGTTCCCCCTTTTTTGGGCCCGCGTGTGCTGGTCTTTGAAATTTAAAAGGGCCCAGGGGGCCCCCCCGGTAAAATTTGGTAAATTTTCCGGGCGCGTCCCTTTATCCCAGTCCTGTCCATTCCCTTTCCCCCCTGGGGTCTTAGTGCTATGTGCCTCTTGAGAAAGTGTTCCCTTTTCCTTGTTTCCCGTTTTCCGGTTTTACCGAACCTTTTGGGTTCCAAATTAAACCCACCCGGACCCTTCGCCCCCTGTTTTTGGGCTTTTCTGGCCGGCCCCGACTACGGGGTTTGGGCCCGACGTCCCTTTGGGACCCTGCTGCACCTCGGCTGCCTTTACCAAGCTGCCCGTAAAGGGGTAGCGACCCTTTGGGGGAAAACCCCCCGCCCGCAAGTCCATCCCGCTTGTGGGGGCCCTGGGAATACAGAGACCCGCTTTGACCCCCGCTCCGGGGTGGCCTGTTCCACCGCTTGCGGTGGTCCCGAGGGTTCCCCCCTACCCGTCATTTCCCTTTCACAAGCCTTCCCAGTATGGCCCCCGTTCTGGAATGAGGTGAAAGGGGTGTAAAGAAAGAAGATTTAGTATTTACAAAATTCCAAATACCCCCCCACATTTTGGGTGTTTCCCGGGTTTTCCCCCCGCTGAAAGCAAAGCTGCCCGGGGTATGCCGCAGTAATGGGGATTTATCACTGCATAACTTGGCAGTTTTGTCATTTATGGCTTTTCAGGGCTTTTTACCCAGATCTCTAGGCTTCTGCATAGCAAATCTGTCTCAAAATTCTACAATTTCAGAGATGGGGATTTGCATAATTAACCATTAGCATTGTGCAGTCTGGAAAAATTTAATAACTACCTCTGCAGAGCTGTGATGAAGGATACATTGCTTATAGAGAATATACACAATGTCGCTTTGATACTCTGCTACTGATTAATCTTCTAAATAAAATTATGGGGTGTGACTTAATATAGGGTTCTGGTCTAGGGTCCAAATGTTTGTTACTTTTGTAGCAATATAGTGGACGAGGGAGAAGATGGCGGCATTGAGTCCTAGCAATGTTACAGTGGTTCTTATTGAGGTCTCTAACCTTCACCCTTCCCTAGGCTACTCACACACCAGTGACAAGGGGGTTTGCAATATCCCAGGTGGTTTGACAGCCTGGGATTGTCCAGGGACAAACTCTGAGTGAGCCTCGATCTTGGTGGTGGTTGAGTTGTCCGTGATGTTAGTGCAAAGTGACAGTAGACAAAGTGGAAATTGAACATGCTTATGCTAGCAGCTCAGTTTAATTAATGATTGCTCTTCTATAAATATGGAAGTGCAATTCTCAATTCATCCACTATGCACACTTCTCAACACCAGATGCGGATGCAGATTCGATCCCTTC
This sequence comes from Phyllomedusa bahiana, assembly GCA_025379985.1. Taxonomy (NCBI): domain Eukaryota; kingdom Metazoa; phylum Chordata; class Amphibia; order Anura; family Hylidae; genus Phyllomedusa; species Phyllomedusa bahiana. The sequence goes on from JAODAL010015030.1 coordinate 57,956, forward strand.
ACTCTTCTTTACAGCTCCCATTCAGTGATTTAGCAACAGGGGTTGGAGCAGTCGCACTTGCGACTGGGTCCCTGAGCTAGGGAGGCCCACAGGCCCTCTCGTCACATGAGGTATCATTGGGTCAAGTAGACCCATTAATACAGCGCTCACAGCCACCGTCTGAGCAGTGCAGGCAGCGGCTGAGGCTAAGATGAAGGTGCAATTCTCTTAGTTACAAAATTCATGCATTATACACGCTCCTCAATACCTGATGCAGGAGCAGATTGTATCCCTTCACTCTTCTTTACAGCTTCCAATAACTGGATACAAAACTCCATGTCTCTGTAGTTCTGTGTGTGCGACACAGATCTATAGTCCCAAAATAACAGGACAGTTGCAGAAAAATGTTGGGTCCCGCTAATTGCCAGTAACCCAGTTGTGAGTGTGAGGCCAAGGGAAACTTTTCAACAAAGATGAGTCTTACCATGAGCCTCAGTGGCCATGTCAGTCCAGCAATGGTTGCTGCCCTAAGGGAATTTCTCTCCCAGGTTTAGTTATTTGTGAGCTGTACTTTCTGTAGCGCGGCTGTACTGGGCCATGGGTCAATACCACTCAATCTGAACTCTCCCTAACCGTAACTTTGGTTGTATGCAATAAGACAATAATCCAAAGCACACAAGTAAATTAACTAAATGAACTAAAGAGAAGGAGATTTGTGTTTGTGGTATTTGAGAAATGTCTCAGTCCCGACCTTAACTCTATCAAGATGCTGTGGTATGGCCTAAATAGGGCTATGCACACAAGGCATCCCAGAAATATTGATTAAAAGAAAAAAAACATTTGGTACTGTGTTAGCCCTGGGTGTAATAGGAGAGCCATATTAATACACTGTCCTGCGATGTATTAGTATTGCAATACAGTGTACAAGTGTCACGGTTCACGCCGCGGGTCCCTGCCTTGAGCCGTCAGCGTGTCGGGCCTTCCTGTGCTTACCTGTCCTGTCCTGTTCTGTTGCTTCCTGGGGTCCTGTGAGTGCTCTGTTCCTCTTAGGGCGCGCGCGCTGCGGTTTCCTGTCTTTTATAGGTTACTTGTCTCTGTCTACTTCCTCTTTACCTCTGACCCCTGCCTATAAGAGGAGGTTCCTGCCTCTCCTCTGGGTCAGTTCATGGCAGTCTGTTGCTGTTCCAGCTGCTTCCCATCTTGAGCTCCTGCCAGCATCTCAGGTCTGCTGTTGGAGCCTTTAACCCCTGAGATGCTGGTCCAGTGTCTTTGTCATCTGAGCTCCTGGCCATCCGTCCGTCCGTCCGTCCGTCCGTCCATCGTGTCTGTGTCTCCTGTATCCTGCCGTGTTCCTGTCCTGTATGTGCTCTCCTGTTCCTGCCGTTTTCCCTTGTCTGTACCTGATGTGTTACCCGTCCAGTTCCTGCCATATCCTGTGGTGCTATGTGTACGTTTAACCCTCCTGTATCCTGCTGTACATGTTCCTGTGTTCCTGTATTCCACCGCCTGGATTCCTGTCTTGCACCCCGGCTGTCACCGCAGGTAGCCACGTCAGGGGTAGTGACCTGGGGGTCCCGCAGCCAAGTCCATCCCGCTTTGCGGCGGGCTCTGGCGAAGACCAGTTGCCCCTTAGACTCCACTCCCTGGCGTGGTCCTCCAGCTACCACCTCGCCTGCGGTGATCACAGAGGATCCACACCCGGATGTTCTGCGGTGGGCGCTTCGGCGTCGTCGTCGGCGCGACCGTACAGTAGAATGACATGGTCCCGCCGGGGTGCCTACCCCGTCTAGAGCGTCTGCACCCGTTGCCTAGCTCATGGTCACCCGGGCTTCCATTGGCATAGCTCATGGTCCAGCCAAGTTCCGTTTGGCCTAGTCATGGTCCCCCGAGCTTCCGTTTGGCCTAGTTCATGGTCCAGCCCAGAGTTCCGTTTGGCCTAGCCATGGTCCAGCCAGAGTTTCCCGTTTGGCCTAGCTCATGGTCCAGCCCAGAGCTGCCGTTTGGCCTAGCTCACGGTCCAGCCCAGAGTTCGTTTGGCTAGATGTCCGGGCCCAGAGCTTCCGTTTGGCCTAGCTCATGGTCCAGCCCAGAGCTTCCGTTTGGCCTAGCTCATGGTCCAGAGCTCCGTTTGGCTAGCTCATGGTCCAGCCAGAGCTCCGTTTGGCCTAGCTCATGGTCCAGCCCAGAGCTTCCGTTGGCCTAGCTCTTGGTCCAGCCAGAGTTTCGTTGGGCTTAGCTCAGGTCCAGCCAGAGCTTCCGTTTGGCCTAGCTCATGGCCAGCCCAGAGCTTCCGTTGGCCTAGCTCTGGTCCAGCCAGAGCTCCGTTTGGCCTAGCTCATGTCCAGCCAGAGCTCTCGTTTGGCCTAGCATGGTCCACCAGAGCTCGTTTGGCCTAGTCATGATCCAGCCCAGAGCTTCCGTTTGGCTAGCTCTGGTCCAGCCCGGCTTCCGTTTGGCCTAGCTTTGTCTCGCCAGAGCGTCTTCTGATCCGTGGCTTACGGTCTCGCCCAGAGCGTCCTTCTCATCCCCGTGGTTAGGGTTTCTCGCCCAGAGCGTCCTTCTGAGTCCCCGTGGCATACGGACTCGCCAAGAGCGTCCTTCTGAGTCCACGTGGCTTACGGTCTCGCCCTGAGCGTCTTCTGAGTCGCCGTGGCCTACGGCCTCCCCCTGCGCCTTCTGAGTCCCCGGGGCTTACGGTCTCGCCCTGAGCCTTCTGAGTCCCCGTGGCTTACGGTCTCGCCCTGAGCTTTCTGAGTCCCCGTGGCTTACGGTCTCGCCCTGAGCCTTCTGAGTCCCCGTGGCTTACGGTCTCGCCTGAGCCTTCTGAGTCCCCGTGGCTTACGGTCTCGCCCTGAGCTTCTGAGTCCCGTGCTTACGGTCTCGCCCTGAGCTTCTGAGCCCCCGTGGCTTACGGTCTCGCCCTGAGCCTTCTGAGTCCCCGTTGGTTACGGTCTCGCCCTGAGCCTTCTGAGTCCCTGTGGCTTACGGTCTCGCCCTGAGCCTTCTGAGTCCCCGTGGCTTACGGTCTCGCCCTGAGCCTTCTGAGTCCCCGTGGCTTACGGTCTCGCCCTGAGCCTTCTGAGTCCCCGTGGCTTACGGTCTCGCCCTGGGGTTCCCCCCCATTTTGGCTAGTGCCCCGTTTGTTTCCTCCCGTGCACTTCCTTATCTAGGTTTTTCCCTATACTGGCTATATTCAGCCCGTACCTTGGTTTTGGGGTTGCCCCCGTAGAAGTTGCGGGTCCCTGACCTGTGTGAACCGCCATGTTGGTGACTTGGCGGGGGCGGAGCGGGCTTTGAGGGGGGGGTACTGTCACGGTTCATGCCGCGGTTCCCTGCCTTGGGTCGTCGGCGTGTCGTGCCTTCCTGTGCTTACCTGTCCTGTCCTGTCCTGTTCTGTTGCTTCCTGGAGTCCTTTGTGTGCTCTGTTCCTCTCAGGGCACGTGCGCTGCAGTTTCCTGTCTTTTATAGGTTACTTGTCTCTGTCTACTTCCTCTTTACCTCTGACCCCTGCCTATAAGAGGAGGTTCCTGCCTCTGCTCTGGGTCAGTTCTTTTCAGTCTGTTGCTGTTCCAGCTGCTTCCCATCTTGAGCTCCTGCCAGCATCTCAAAGGGCTGCTGTTGAGCCTTTAACCCTGAGATGCTGGTCCAGTGTCTTTGTCATCTGAGCTCCTGGCGTCGTCCGTCCGATCTGTCTGTCTCCTGTATCTCCGTGTTCCTGTCACCCGTTTGTTCCCTGGTCTGTACCTGATGTGTTACCATCCAGTTCCTGCCGTATCCTGTGGTGCTATGTGTACGTTTAACCCTCCTGTATCCTGCTGTACATGTTCCTGTATTCCACCGTCTGGATTCCTGTCTTGCACCCCGGCTGTCACCGCAGGTAGCCACATCAGGGGTAGTAACCTGAGTGTCCCGCAGCCAAGTCCATCCCGCTTTGCGGCAGGCTCTGGCGAAGACCAGGGGCCCCTTAGACTCCATTCCCTGGCGTGGTCCTCCAGCTACCACCTCGCCTGCGGTGATCACAGAGGATCCACACCTGGATGTCTGCGGTCGGCGCTTCGGCGTATGTCCGTCGGCGCCGCACCGTTACAACAAGCAGTCATACTCTGTAATAGTCAAGATACCAAAGGCCCTACAAATACATGTTAAACAAGTTTTAATAATGAAAAAATTAAAGGGAATGTGTCATCAAAAAATGACTTATTGTTTTACTCACATTTTTATGTTAAACACATTTTTTAGGAATTTTTGGTTACTTTTTTTAATTTTCCATATCACTTTCAGTATTTTTTTAAATAATTCTTAAGTCATGCAGTTTTCACTTTGGCCACTAAGCCTAATAATCGTCTGACACTTCCTTTTCTGTTTAGAGAGCTTTTCAGCAGTGTGCTCATTATCAGTAAAAGCACAGTCAAGCTGAAAGGAGACACCACTGTGTACAGAATCCACCAGTCACAAGAGGAGATGTCACAGCTCCCCCTCTCCCCTCCCTTCACAGTAAAAACTTTCCTATAGACGTCTATGGGACAGAAACTGTCTTAAAGGGAATGTTTCATCAAAAAATGACTTATTGTTTAACTCACATTTTAATGTTAAAAACATTTTAGGAATTTTTGATTATGTTTTTTTTAAATCTTCCAGGTCACTTTCAATATTTTTTTAATAATTCTTAAGTCCTGTAGTTTTCACTTTGGCCACTAAGCCTAATAATCGTTTGACACTTCCTGTTCTGTTTAGAGAGCTCTTCAGTAGTGTTCTCATTATCAGTAAAAGCAGGGTCAAGCTGAAAGGAGACACCAATGTGTACAGATAACACAGAGTCCACCAGTCACAAGAGGAGATGTCACAGCACCCCCTCTTCCCACCCTTCACAGTGAAAACTATCCTATAGACATCTATGGGACAGAAACTGTCTTAAGAATCCTATGGGCATGAAGCTGCTGTAAAGTATCTCTTTGACTGCTGTTAAAGCAGTGCAAGCAAGAATGTCTTCCCCCACAATCACATATAGACGCCCGAATAGAGAAATCTACAATCAGGAAATAAAAACGACTGAGAGGAAAAGCATATGGATCAGGGTCTTGATTTAATAAGTAAAAAAAAAAAAATTGGCGACATATTCCTTTTAAAGGTTCAAAACAGTTCCCTACTGCCAGTTTACAAATAGAATAATAAAAAAATTATAAAGGTAAACATAATCAGAACAGCCTTTATGCTATATTGTGAACACATTACAAAAAAAATTACCACTTCCGAAATTGCATTTTTTTGGTCATTTTGTGTTCTCAAAAAATTTATCAAAATGTGGCATGTATCCCAAAACAGTACCAATTAAAACGACACCAAAAATGAGCCCTGACTCGGGTCCATAGATATAAAAAAAAGTTACTGGTCGCAGACAATGGTGCTGCAGCGCAAATGTAAAAAATTTAAATGGTTTTATTTTTTTTTAAGTACTAAAAGGTTATGAAAATTAAAAAATAAATAATATCACCAGAATCATATCAATCTGCAGAATACAAATAGCATGTCATTCATACCAATTGATGAAATCCATGAAAACTAAGGGCCTAATGTATGAAAACGGTCTAGGTATAAGACTGTCTTTGTTGCCCATAGCAACCAACCAGAGCCCTCCTTTCATTTCATGTAGTGCTCTGAAAAAATGAAAGCTGCTTTCTGACTGGTTGCTATGGGCAACAAAGGAAGTATTAGATCTAGACCATTTTCATACATGTCCCCTTAAACCTCCACAAAAATGGAGCAATTGCATTTTTTCTTTAACACTCTTACCCACAAATTTTTTTTTTGCTTTCTCAGTACATTTTATGGTACAGTCAATGTTGTTATTGAAAATTACACCTTGTCCAGCAGAAACAAAGCCCTCTAAATTTACAGAAAAAGTAAAAAATGTATGGCTTTTGGAAGGCGGCAAGGAAAAACGAATGCGACATAAACAAAAATTTCTGTGACATCCAGAGATTAAAGGGGGTTTCCCATATTGTTACTTCCAGGTCTGAGCAGGGACACCCCTCCAGCTGGTAACACCCACCTGACACATTGGTAATGTATCAATCTCTAGGAGAAATATTGGGGGAACCACACAACACAGATCTTATGAAAGATGGTCCACAATCAATACTTCACGAGGAATGCTAGTATTCAATCAAACAGACATATCAGTAGATGTCACAGGTTTTATTTCACAGACAAAGTAATATCAATTATGTTTATTCTTTAAAAACTTTATTTTCTTTGTATTTATTTGTAGATTCACTTTGAGACCTAAATGTATGATTGTACAATACACTGCAGTACTAATGTAGTTCAGTATATTGTCAGTTAACCACTCTCCTATTTCAGCCTGTGAGTAGGAGACACACTAAGATGGCAGTCCTGGGGCGAAATAGCAGAATCTGTCATTCATAGGGTCCCTTTGTATAAAATGCTTACATTTAACACATACTTGCCAACTCTCCAAGACTCTACATTCCATGAAATGGCTAGGGCTTATCCAAACCCTCCCAAAAATGGGCATTTCTGGGAAGAACGAGGGCATTCCAGGCCAGGGTATATTTGTTTCCGATGGGGATGAGTGTTCTCGAGGACAGAGCTAAAATCACCCATAATACTACTGATATGGTTGGCAAGTATGAGTTTATATGCACATTGTTGCTGTTAACTGTCCCTTGGAACAGTGCAGGACCTTGTGCTATTGCATATAAAAGTATTCTGGCCAAAAAGTCACACGTTTGGCCTCTGCCAGGTTAATAAACACAATGGATATGTTTAGTATGTACAGTATCTCACAAAAGTGAGTACACCCCTCACATTTTTGTAAATATTGTGTTAAATATTTTTATGATACAACTCTGGAGATATGACACTTTGATACAATGTAAAGTAGGCAATGTACAGCTTGTTTAACAATGTAACTTGGTGTGCATTTAACACATAATGCAACACACAGCCATCAATGTCTAAACCGCAGGCAACAAAAGTGAGTACACCCCTAAGTGAAAATAGACAAAGTGTGCCCAATTTGCCATTGTCCCTCCATGGTGTCATGTGACTCATTAATGTTACAGGGGCTCAGGTATGAATGGGGAGCAGGGTGTTACATTTGGTGTTATCGCTCTCACACTCTCTAATACTGGTCACTGTAAGTTCAACATGACACTTCATGGTAAAGAGGATCTGTAAACAAAAATTGTTGTTCTTCATCAAGATGGCTTAGGCTATAAGAAGATTGCCAACACCCTGAAACTGAGCTGCAGCACAGTGGCCAAGACCATATAGTGGTTTAACAAGACAGGGTCCACTCAGAACAGGCCTCACCATGGTCGCCAAAGAAGTTGAATTACTATCCTTTTAGTGCTAAGTATGGGTATTAGGATTATTATTATTAGTAGTAGTAGTAGTAGCAGTAGTAGTAGTAGTAGTAGTAGTAGTAGTAGTAGTAGTATTTGTGCACTGCCAACATATTCTGTTATATCAACTTACTATCCTTTAATACTAAGTATGAGTATTTATTATTATTTGTGCACAAGCAATATATTCTATCAACTTGCTGTCCTTTTAGTAATTGTTATGTGCACTGCTATTATATCATATTCTATCAACCTACTATCCTTTTAGTACTAGGTATGGGAATGTATTATTATTTGTGCACTGCTATTATATTCTATTGTAATAACTTGCTATTCCTTTAGAACTAGATATGGGTATTCATTATTATTGTTTGTACACTGCTGTTATAGTCTATTATATTAAAGGGGTTGTATCACTTCAATAAATGGCTTTCAGAATAAAGGGACAGTGAAAACAAACAACTTTGCAATTGCATGTCATTTGCAAAGCTGTTTAGTTTTCTCTGCCTCCCTTTTTCTCTGTTTTAGTAAACATACTTACCCGGTCCCGGTCGGATCCCGCCTCCTCCTCTTCTATTCGCTGCCGGCTCGTCTGATTTGCATTCCGGCCAGCCCTCGGTCGTAATCACGGAAGCGCACATTCCTACGCATGCTCAGTGATGCCGGCCGGGTCTTCCTTTCTCCTGCTCTCTCATTCTGTATTACACGCATCCGGCTGCCTATGTTTCTATAGCACACATTCCGGGCAGGCGCAGAAGCCATGGAATATGTACTATGTGAGCGCATTCCTTCTCCGCTCCCTGTCCTCGGCGAGATTTGGCAGGGAGCGGACAGTGAGCAGCGCATCACAGAGTGTTTTTGGCGGTATGTGGGCACAATTATTAAAATTTTTATTGACATTTTTTTCAGAGCTGTGTGCTGTTCTCCCTGAACGGCTGTCTGGCAAGAGCAGCACACAGCTCTACAGAATGAGAGGCAGGGAACTAGCATCTCCTTTAAAAAAAAGTATATTTGTATTGTTATGTGGGCAGTGACACTTTCTAATAACACAACAAACAAAGACTCATGAACGAGCACAGACAGTGAAGGCGGGGATGATTTCATCCCCCTTCAGTTGAGAAACACCCAGATGGGAGGGAAAGAAACGCCCCCGGATTTCAGGAAATGAGATACTGAGACTTCTATGAAACAGCCAAACTAATGAAACGATACCTCCCCTTTAAGGTATCGGTATTCATAATTGTTATTATTGTCACGGTTCACACCATGGTCCGTGCCTCGGCCCGTGAACGTGCCTGTGCCTCTGCTGTGTCCCCGGCACCTGCTCTAATACTTATGGCGGCAGCCGCCATGTTGTACTCGCCTGTCCTTGCTCCTGCTCTGGTCCACGATCCGGGGTGCATGGCAGTTCACTGATATTTAAATAGATAGTACCCAATTACCTGTTCAATGAACTGTCACCTTCTGGGATTTAAGGAACATCCTGCCTCTGCTCCTTTGTCAGTTTGTTGATGTTTCTTCAGTGATCCTGACCCCTGTTTGCCTGCTGTTGCTGTTTCCGAAGTTAACCCCTGTATTACCTGCCGTAAACTCCTGAGTTACCTACATAACTACTGCTGATATTCTGCCATTGTAGCTTTCAGTTACCTGCCTGGGACTCTGTCTACAGCTACCCCAGCCTTGACCCATCACTTCTACCTGTGCCCTGTCACCTCTACCTATACCTATTGACCTCCATCCTGCACTTAGGCATGCCATCGCAAGTAGCCACGTAAAGAGTAGTGACCTGGGGGTTCCTCAAAGCTAAGCCCGTTCGGCCTTGCGGCAAGCTCTAGAATCCTGGCGAGGTCTGCTATACCATCTTTGCTCATGATGGCCCAGAGGATCCACAAGTACTGATGTCCACCATGTCAGTCCTAGCTGACCCCTTGGACCGTAACAGTACAAACTGACCCGTGGGCCATGATAATTATTATTATTAATATTATTTGTGCTCTACCAATATATTCTGTGATTCTGTTCAATATTTGTTACAATTACAAACAAAAGACACATAAAAGTTAAAACAAAAATCTAAGTTCATGTATTTACCCAATTCATATTGGGTTGTGTGCTTAATGAATTAATATTAGGAATAACATTGTACTTATTTTCCTGTAGAGACTGGCTACTGTCAAGCACAGGCCCATAACCAGGTCACCAAAATGTTAGTCCAAAATGTTAGTAGAGTCAATTTAAATTACAAGGGAAGCACAAGAACATAGAAAAAAAAGGTGAATGGAGCACCAAACTCTGTGTGTCACCGCAAGTGCATAGTGAAATGTTCGTATATGTGTATATATTTACATGGATATATTTGCTACCTAAATCTGGCCATGTTATGTGTTATGCATTTATATAAGTGACTCCCAATCCCGTGGTGGTCTTCTTTCTGTGTTATTTTAGGATTGTTATTATATTTTATTATCTTCAAAGAAATTACATGCTATTATACTGTAATAGCTGTAGTGCCTTTTTTGGGTGTTTTTCTCAAAATATTTAGGGTTTACTACATGCCATATACTATTTATTTCTAATTGCCCTTATAAGTGTTTGCTCGTCATACAATAGTAAATGGTTTCAGGGTGACCATTGTATGTTGAAACCATTGTATGTTGGGACCATAACTGTATGGAAACTGGTAATTGGTTCTAAAGGCCCAAAATGTGGATCAACACAATTCAAAATAAAGATTAAAGAAAACTAAGCAGATAACTAATACAGATAAAACAAGTTCTTTAATATATGTAACATCAGAAAGAGCTGCATGAAATCCCTTTCTATTTTGAGGACAGAGGCTTCTTTAGGTCATGTACTTAATACACAATGTACCAGAAAAAAAGAAATGTGGTCACCTTCACCTGGTGCCCAAAGAAGACGCTCATCCTGACACATGTAGTATCCCATTGTATTTTAGAGATGTGCTACTAGACCACTAATCACTGCAAGCGCTTCACTAATACAGGTGTATTACAAGAAAAATGCTTGTGATAATTGATTGGATCTTGACTCAGATCAGCAGTGTCCATTATATTATATTGGGAGTGTGTTTTCAGGATACAATGTCCCAGGAAAGCCCATTGTATGGTTAAAACATTGTATCCTGAGACACAATGTGATTTGAGTTACCACAGTACATATTATTAATGTCTTATGCACATTGTTATACAAGCCTGATTGTAAGCATGTAGGACGACAAGTAAGATCTAGGCCCATAGAGGTCAGTTCTAAATAGCTTTAAAGCAGTGTAGAATGCGCCAGAATGTATGAACCTGTTCTACTGCTGGTCAAAGGCGTAACTTGGAGCTCCCGGGCCCTAGTGCAAAAATTGAAATGGGGCCCCCCAGCTACCATGTGCCGTATATAATGCTGGTGTCAGAAGGGTTTTTGGGCCACTTCAGGCTGCAGGGCCCGGTAGCGACTGCTACCTCTGCACCCCCTGTTGCTATACCCCTGCTGCGGGTCATATATTTGGTGCTTTCTAGTTCCACTACAACAACTCAGGTTCAGGTAGACAACTTTTAACTTGGTTTGGCTGTTGCAGCAGTAATGTCCTAGTTCTACTAGGCTCCAGGCATAAATGTGTAGAATCATACAGTTGTGGTGTGACATGTCTCCAGAACACACCTACATCTTGGGCACATTACAAAGTGCTGGGGGCACCGCAAAATGCACATGCTTTTGGAGTGTGCCTGTTCATACATCTAAAGAACAGGGCTGTGCCAGTTTTTGGGCTGAAAGGACACCAGACTGGCGCAGCCCCATACATACATGTTGCCCGTGGGGTTCATTATTCTGTAGTTATCAGTCTAGAAAACCTGGATGACACCTGCTGCAGGAGCTAGAATATCTTACAGGTTAGGGCGCGTTCCCACTGCACAGGACAAACACCGGCCGGTTTTGTGGCCGCCCCCGCAGCCGTAGGGGGGACGGCTTTTCTCCGTGATGAGCGGTGAAAAGCCCTCCCCCTTCACATTGAGATGCACAGATTCTGTCCGACAACCGGACGGAAGAATGTGCCTGCTCAATGTTTTGTGGCCGGACCGCGGGCGGAAAAACTGCCGGACGGAAAACCCGTGCAGTGGGGACTGCTGCACGGGTTTTCCATAGAGCACCATTGTGCTAATTTTCGGCCGGTTTTTCAGGCGGTCTGAAAAACCGCAAACCGGCTGAAAAACCGGCTGTGCCGTGGGGACATGCCGTTACAACCCAGTTTCCCAGCAAGATATAACACCCTGCTCAAAACATTTCTGGAAACTTGGCAGAAGAGGAGAAGTCAGTGATTTTGGAGAGCTCGGGGTGACAAGACTGCGACCCATTTGTTCCAGACTTCAGTTGAGTCTAGAAGTGTCTATGAGACATCGGTGTTCGCCTCCAGCACCCTGGATGTCACACCCTGACATAGTGCCCTCCCTGTTGCCTCAGACACACTGGCAGCCCTCCCTCCACCATCCAGACACATTGCTCCGACCATCCCCCACCACTACACATATCTGCGCTCACGATTGGTTACATTCTGGAAGCTGGGATATAAACAAACACAAGACAGGCGGCTGCAGACACTGATCGGAGCTGCTCGGAACCTCAGAGCAGCCTTCCAGGCAGAACCCTCACAGCCAGAGCTGCTGCGCAGGTTCAGCACCGGCGGCAGTGGACAGCTCCTCACGCCTAGCATACAGGCTGCGTTGTTCCTATGTAGTAGCTGGCAGCAGGCATGGCACTGAGCGCAGCAGAGGCGCTGTGTGCCCTCCCTTAGTAATAACAGGGGCACTCTCAGCACAGGCTAACATACATGGTGGGTACAGAAGGCTAGGCTCTAGTGCAGGGTAGCTATACCAGCAGGGTGATGGGAGGCCGAATGAGCAGACAAAGCAGTCTGGAAGATGAGCCTGATGATGGAATGGACATGGGCCGGGGGGAGGGTGCAGGGTCCCGGGGTGATTTTGCCCTCACTTCCCTCTTACTGAACTCGGAGCGGATCCCTGGGGTGCTGAGAAGGAACAAGCCGGCTCCGTATGTGCGGAGAGCAGCCTGGATACGGGACATACAGGCGCTGCTGCGGGACCACAAGCAGGAGCGGGCTCTGCACATTCTCAGACTGCTCCGCAAGGTGAGGGGCCCCCGGGGGCCACACTCTGTTTATCCTCCCCATGCTGGATACTATAATACCAGCAGCCATAGCAGACACCTACATGCAGGGTGTCAATTCCTAAATTTTAACCTTGCTCAGGAGTGTGGTGACCTCCCCTTTTGCTGTTTCTGTAGGACCTGGGCCTGGAGGGCACATTCCTCAATGATATCTTATACAGACATGTCACTTTCCTCAACCTGGTGGATCCCATATCCCATGAACTGCTGCTCAGCCTGGCCAGGGAATTGCAGTGCCCAAGGAAGGTAAGGTGTAACCCTACAATAGCCATTCTTTCCATGAGCTGTCCTCCTCCATCTAACAATGTACACAGATGGCATGCCTCTCTGCATAGACCTGCCTCATAGTAATCACATTGCACAGCGTTTTGTTCCTCCGCCTTTGCTTTGATGGAAAAATTTCCAGAAACACTAAGGCTGGTACTGAATATCAATGATGAAAACATGTAAGGGGTGGTAAGGGTGGAGGCTGGAGAGGAGGGAGGAGAAAATACAGAGGGCAAAGGAGGTAGTGGCTGTGCGAGGAGATGGAAGGGAAAGAGAGCACATACAACCCAAAGAAAGAAAGGCTGTGGGTGGGAAAGTGTTATCTGAGGAGAAACTAGGTTTGCTGTCTGGTGTACTTAAAGGGACACTACCATCAAAAAATTTTCTTTCATGTATTGACAAGTAATATTTGACTATTATATGGTTTTTTTTTTTTAAATTGGGTGGTTCTTTGTTTTTTTAAATAATTTCTTAGATTCCCCGATATATAGTATATATGAGTTGCAAAAGTATTCATACCCTTTGAACCGTTCCCTATTTTTAAACATTACATACACAAAGTTAAATGTATCTTATTGATATTTTATGTGATAGCGCAACACAAAGTAGCAAGTGTTTGTGAAGTGTAGGGAAAATGATACATGCTTTTCCAAATTTTTGCAGATTAAAAAACTGAAGTGTGGCTGGCATATGTATTCATCCCCCCTTAGTCAATATTTTGTAGGACCACCTTTAGCTGCAATGACAGCTGCAGATCTGTTGGGATAGGTCTCTACTATATTTGCACATCTAGAGGCTGGACTGTTTGCCTATTATTCTTTGCAAAATAGCTGTAGCTCAGATTGGTTAGTGAACATTTGTGAACAGCAATTTTCAAGTCAGCCAAAGATTGTCAATGGGATTTAGGCCTGGACTCGTAGCTTTGGCTGTATGTTTAAGGTTGTTGTCCTACAGGAAGGTGAACCTCCAGTCTCAAGTCTTTTGCAGCCTCCAATGGGTTTTCTCCAGGATTTCCCTGTATTTCACTCCATCCATCAACCCTCACCAGTTTCCCAGCCCCTGCTGAAACAAACCCTCCCCACAGTGTAGTGTGTTCAGGGTAATGTGCAGTTGTTGGCTTTTCTCCACATGTAGGAATTGGCATTTAGGTCTCATCTAACCAGAGCACCTTCTTCCATGATTGCTGTGTCCCCTACATAGCTTTTTACAAACTGCAAACGGGACTTCTTATCGCTTGCTGTCAAAAAAGGCTTTCTTCTTGTCACTCTTTCATAAGGTCAGATTTGTGGAGCAAATGACTAATAGTTGTCCTGTGGACAGATTCTCCCACCTGAGCTGTGGATCTCTGCAGCTCCTCTAGAGTGACCCTGGGCCTCTTTGTTGCTTTTTCTCCTTGTCTGAGCAGTCAGTTTAGGTGGACAGCCATGTATTGGTAGGTTAGGAGTTGTGTCATACTCCTTCCATTTATGGATGATGGATTGAACAGTGCTCTGTGAGATGTTCAGAGCTTGGGCTTTTTTTTTAAAGCTAACCCTGCAATACACTTTGCCACAACTTGATCCCTGAGCTGTCTGGTGTGTTCCTTGGTTTTTATGATGCTGTTTATTTATTAATGTTCTCTAACAAACCTATGAAGCTTTTACAAAATAGCTGTAGTTATACTGAGAATAAGTTACATACAGATGTACTCTACTTACTAAATATGGGACTTCTAAAGGCAATTGGTCATACTAGATTTTATTTAGGGGTATCAGAGTACAGGGGGCTGAATACATTTGCACGCCACACTTTTCAGTTTTTGCAAAAATCTGGAAAAGCTTGTGCCATTTTATTTTCACTTCACAAATATTAATACTTTGAGTTCTACCACATAAATATAAATAAAATACATTTAGGTTTGTGGCTGTAACTTTTAAAAATGAGGAACAATTCAAGGGGTAGGATTAATATTGCAACCCACTGTATATGTGCCTGCTTAAATAGACACTTCCATCAAAAAAGGGTATTTTATGTTAAAATTAATATCCTTGATAAACAATATTTTAAAAAAATGTTGGCAGTTTTTTTTAAATATTTTATTTTGGCAGTCCTTTGCAGTTATAAATTACATATACAATCTTGCCCTTGGAGATAAAATGCCTCATGGACAGGGCAGACTACTCTCAGTTTACTGTTGGGGCTGCGACAAGTGCTTATCTGTGTGTAGTTTTCTTACAAATTAAAGGTAAGGCCCCTTTAAAAATCAAAATTTTGTTTTTTTTTCTTTTTGGGCCCCCGGGCCAGATAAAGATTTAAAATTTAAAACCAACAGGCAAAAAACAAGAGCAAAGCTGGAAAAAGGGGAAAAAGGGTTAATCTTTTTCCTTTGCCTGGGGGGGGGTTCCTTTCCCCGTTTCTTTGGGCACTTTTTCAGGGGGTTGCTGATAATACTTATCAAGCAATCCTCAATGACATTCTATCAAAGGGTCCCCAAAAAGTTAGAAAAGGGTGAAAAAGATTAGAAAAAATATAAAAAAAAACATCCCCTTTTTTTTAAAGGTACCTAAAAAAACTACATATTGGGGATTTTTTTATGTTGAAAATCAAATGTATAAATTGTTAAACCTTTAAAGAGGCAATGTTACTTTCAACAGCTCTGTTCTAAATTCGAAAAGAAAATTTGAAGGTTCCCAAAAATTTCTCTGTTAAATCATAAATCAGATTTTTAACCACTGTACAACACTAACAATAAAAATAAAATCAAAAACACAAAAACTGTAAATTTTGACCCCAAGATTTCAGTGCAACCAGGTAAAAGAAATTTTTTAAATGTTTTTTATTTTTTGTTTGGTGTTTTTCAAAAATTTTAAAAGTGTTAAAACAATACACAACTTCTGTAAGCTCTTTGCATATAAATGTGTTTATTTTATTTGAACATATACTTCTGTGTACATTTTAGTTGCACCATTGCTCACCCAATAAATGGCCTGCCACTCTATCTTCACTTCTCTGATGGTCTCTGTTTACTTGGTTGCAGCAATGACATGTCTGTAAACCCACATGACCTCTGCAGCTAATCACTGTCTTCAATGGTGTAAGGCACAAGATGGTAAGGGCTCATCCCCATGGCAAAAGACAAATACCGGTTGGTTTATCCGACCAGCATTTGTCCTGATTTAGTGTCATCCCCATGGCGGCCGGGGGAAGGCTTTTCTCCACGATGAGCAGAGAAAAGCCCTCCCCCTTCCCATTGATATGTTCATATTCCGTCCAAAAACCGGACTGAAGAATGAACATGTTCAATGTTCAATGCCCTAAGGTAGCCATATACACACAGAAGTTGTCACGTCAAGGGAGGTACATTGAGCCCTGACTGGAACCCGGCCCACTGTCCCTGCCTACTTGACGTGCTGCCCAGCGGCATACATCAACTGGAGCGACAGTCCCGGCGCGTTCTAGATTGCTGGGGCCCGTCAGGAGGTAGAATAGTCAGACAATCCCTGTCAATACGCAAATCAGGAACGCCAAGCCACAAAACAAACCAAGGAAAAACGTAAAACAAGCCGAGGTCAAAACATGAACGAGCGAGGTACAAAAACGGAGAGCAAGACAGGGTCAGAAACAAGCAAGGTCAGGTACACAGGAGAGCAATAACAAAGCAATAGCACAAGGAATACAAGGCACCAGGAAATATCACAGGAACGCACTCAGTCCCCTTCAGGGATATTTTAAAATGTGATTCCCGGAATAATGTCCCTGCACTGAATTGGAGGCGGCCTCTGGGTCCTCCCATTGGCTGGGTGCAACACCGCCCCATGTCCGTATTGCTTGGAACCTCTGTCACTCACACAGCTCGCTAGCAGAACTGTCTAATCAGGGTGGGGTCGCTGATCAGCTGCTGCAGACTCTTCCTCCCTGCAAGCCGAGCGCTGCCCAGCCCTGACAGCACCCCCCCTTTTAGGAGGGGCCATTGGACCCTTCCCTGGTCTGGGTTTGTCTGGGTGAGACTCATGGAATTCCCTTATAAGGTGATCCGCATGGAAGGATTTAGCCGGTGACCCATGATCTCGTCCTCAGACCCATAACCAACCATTGGACCAGGTACAGCAGTGACCTTTGGCTTTACGGGAATCCAAAATTTGGTGCGACTTCATATTCTAACTCCCCCCTCAATACAAACTGGAGGAGGAGGACTAGAGGGTGGAGTCACCGGCTGAATATACCTCTTAAGAAGAGAGTTGATAAAATACGTTGTGTAATAACGAAGAGAAGAGGTTAAATTTCAGCCGAAAAGCCACCGGTTAACCACCTCCTGCACCACATAAGGACATACAAATCGTGGATCGAGTTTACCAGATGAACTTTTAAATCGCAGATTTCGGGTGGATAACCTTACTTATAATCCCACAACCTCAAACCCTCTAGAACAAAGACGCCGCCTATCAGAATTTTTCTTTTTGGATGTTTCTGGGTATGAACCAAGTTCCTTCTGAACTTGGGCCCCCAGGCTGTGCACAGATTTCTTTAATGATACATTCCAGCCAGGCTGTGTCAAACGTAGCACTGGAAAATGACGTATGCCGGGTCAAACCATATTGCAATAAAAATGGTGAGGATACCAGATGAGCTACTACTTGATTGTTCATGCAAATTCTTCAAAGGGTAAGTACATGGTACCCAGTCTACCTGCCGAACAGATACAAAACAACGGAGTTTTTTTTTGCGTTACTATCTTGATTTACCCCTCTCTGTCTGCCATAAGTCTCTGGTGTGAAGGCAGTGGAGAAGGACAGGGTGATATCCAGAGCCTTGCAAAAGGGCCTCTTCAAAACCAAGACATGAACAGAACCCCCTCTGTCAGAAACAATATTCTCCGGTAAAGCCATGCGTTTAGACAATGTGTTTGATAAACAGTTCGGCAAGTTTTTTTTGGATGACGGTAACCCCCTTAAAGGGAACCAAGATGGCATATTTTGCTGAAACGGTCCACTATCCACCCAAAATAACCAATTTTCCCTCTGAGGGAGGAAGGTTTGTCATAAAATCCTTGGAGATATGGGTCCCACTGGACCGTTCAGGTACAGGTAAAAGGCAAAGTACCGCCAGGAGACGAGTTCTGGGAACCTTTTGCCCGAGCGCAGATCTTCACAAGATGCCACATAGGCCTCAACATCACGAGCCAAAAAAGCCACCAGTAAAATAATAGAAATCTAGCCTTTTTGTGCCATACACTGCATGATTCCAGATAAAACAGATCCATGAAATTCTTTTTAATAATTTGTAGACCAGAACTGAGTGGTACAAAGACCTTCGAAACAGGACTATTAGCATGTCTCATCTCCTGGTGGGTCTTAATCTCAGTGGCTAAATCAGGGGAAAAATTTGAAACAACAGTCTCATTGGTAATGGATCCTCCTGGGAAGCTTGGCTGGCACAGAAGCTTCTAGATAGCGCATCAGCTTTTTACATTCTTAGAACCTGGTTCCTGTAAAGTATACAACACAGTTTGAAACTTGTAAAAATAATGCCCAACGTGCCTGACGTGGATTCAACCTTTTAGTATTCTCTAAAAAGGTAAGGTTCTTATGATCGGTAAGAACCGTGACTTGATGCTGGGCACACTCGAGGAAGTGGCGCCATTCCTCGATGGCCCATTTATATTGCCATAACTCCCGAATTCCCAACGTCCCCTAATTCCTTTCAGCCGATGGAAATTTACACGAAATAAGGCACATAGCGAATGTTAGTCATAGTAGCAGACCCCTAGACAAGACCGCCCCTGCCCCCTACTCAGAAGGCCATCAACCTCTACGACGAAGAGGTTTGGTAATTGATCTGCTTTGAATCAACACAGGAGGCAAGATACAAAACCACAGCATAAGTTTCTCAAACACCTCTATGGCCTCAGGTTGCCAATTACTGAACTTCACCCCCTTCTTAGTCATTTCAGTCAAGGGCCAAACTAACACGCAACAGATGGTGGTTTAAACTAGAAACCAACGCTGCTCCCCGCTTATCAAAAAGTAATTAATCAGATAGGGAATAAAATATAACTTTTAATAATGCCTGGATAAAAAGGTAGCCATAAACTACCCAGAAAAAACATGTTCAATGTTCAATGCCCTAAGGTAGCCATATACACACAGAAGTTGTAACGTCAAGGGGGTACAGTGAGCCCTAACTGAAACCCAGCCCACTGTCCCTGCCTACCTTGACCGGCTGCCCTTATGCAGCAAGACGCCAACTGGGCTACAGTAACCTGCGCTGGCTAGAGTGCTGGGGGCCGACAGGAGGAAAGGAATAGTCAACAGTCCAGTCAATACCAAATTAGGAAACCCAAGCCACAAAAAAGAACCAGAGGGATAAACGTATTACAAGCCGTAAGGTCAAAACACGACGGAAGCGAGGTTGACAAAAACGGAGAGCAAGACAGGGTCAGGAAACAAGCCAAGGTCAGGTACACAGGAGAGCAAATAACAAGCAATAGCACAAGGTATACAAGGCAGCCAGGAAATATCACAATATCGCACTCAGCCTTCAGGGAGTTTAAATGTGATTCCCGGATACCACCCCTGCAGCTGATTGGAGTGGCCTTTGGGTTCTCCCATTGGCTGGTGCAACACGCCCCCTGTCCAGAGTGGCTGGACCTCTGTCATTCACACAGCTCCCAGCAGA
The DNA here is from genome assembly GCA_025379985.1 of Phyllomedusa bahiana. Lineage (NCBI taxonomy): Eukaryota > Metazoa > Chordata > Amphibia > Anura > Hylidae > Phyllomedusa > Phyllomedusa bahiana. The sequence continues at coordinate 77,410 of JAODAL010015030.1, forward strand.
CTATCAGCGTGAGGTCGCTGATCAGCTGCTGCAGAACGTTGCTCCCTGCAGACTGAGTGCCGCCTAGCCCTGACAGAAGTCTTACCAACACCATCAGAATGGTGTAACAAGTGTGTGTTTTTGTGCACCACTGTTTAGTATTTCACTTGTTAGATTCAGGTCTTAGTATCACCAGCAAAATACTGTCGTTTTTTAACAAGCACTACCTTCCAAAATTTAAATGAGTGCAGTAAACCAACAAATAGTTCATAGGTATAATCCATCCTGAAATCTAAAGACTTTTTTAAAAGGAAAATATTAGACAAATTCAGTTCCTTTTGATTTAGAATGATCCACACCCCATGTGATGTAGTGGGACCTAAAAGTGGCATGTTCTTGGGGGTGACCAATTTTGTAGAATTCAAAGACTTTGTCACTTCTATCACACTACAGAGAGGTGAGGGAGAATAAACTCTAGTAGACTAGATAGAACTAAAACTAGGTAAGTAAAAATGTAGATGTCGAAAAGGTTTATGGTCCTGGATCAGGATCTAAATGGTTTCACAAAAAAATGTTCTTTTATAGAGTTACTCCTCTCAAAGAAAAAGTATATAGGATGCTGTTAAGACATGTACACTACTCAAACGCACAAAATGATGAAACACCCCCAAAACACAATATTATCAATGGCACAGCTAGAGAGTCCCAGGTTAAAGAACTCTACAATATACCAGAGTATAGAACTTTAGTCTGCTCAAAACACTCAACTTCCAGGGTGGATTTTCTCTCCCCAGTCTCCAGCATGGGTAATTCTCCTTCTTAGTTTTCAGTATGACTTTCTTCTCCTTAGCTCCTACCATACCACAGCTACCATGGCTTAATTGTTCTCGGTAGTGAGAGGTGGAGCTGCAGCTTATGGTGTGGGCTGAGCTCTGTTCACATGAAGTATGGCTGGGTCTGTCCAGGCCACAGAGCAGTAAATCTTCACAAAGATTCCCAGCAATCCTGCTAAGATAGTAGGATTGATGGGGTTTTTATGAACATTTTCCTGGTGGCCACAGCAAATGGGGCTTAGAATAAAACGGGGGAACTCCATGCCTAGTTATGCCACTGTGGGAATGCCAGTGTCCTGCCTACAAAAGAGAGCAAATAGGCACTATTGCAATGTAATTGAAGAGATTGAGTGCAATGTGTACAATGTTTGGACTATATATAAAATACAGGCAGTCCTTGACTTACACTGTTCCGACTTACATCCGTCCCCTAGTTACAAACAAAGACTTATGGGGAATGCTGGCACTTGTAGTGCCATGTTCCACAGCAGATGGTAGCTATGGAACGACAAGTTCCAGAATGCCACAGCAGCACATGAGGTGAAATCTTCTTCACTGGGCACAGACAGCAAAACAGATGTAAAAACCCTTCCCTGCATTGTCCAAAACTAGAAAGAAAATGTATGTGCTGGAGTTACATTTAATAAATATACCTGTTCCGACTTACATACAAATTCAACTTAAGAACAAACCTACAGTCCCTATCCCGTTCGTAACCCGGGGAATTCCTATATAGTGAGTGAAATATGCACTATGAGTGATGTTTGTTTGGCAGAGTTCACCAGTGTGTTGTCTGGATTCACATCACATTGGGCTCTTGCCTAAGTTGTTGCTAGAATTTTCCACAGTGATATTTTGACTGATGCACATTATTAAAACGTTTGTGAAGAACTTAACCTGCAATTTGAAATGCTGGCCCTTTTTTATTTTGTCTGTACAAGTACAAAACTAGACAAGTAACAGAGAGCACTGCCAGAACCACAATTAACTATCTAGTGTGTGACATGTGTGATGTGTGTAATATGTGATTCACGTGCATAGCATATTTTTTATTGGTGAGTGACATGTATGTAATGTGAAAGTGACAAGTATTATGTATGAGTGTCATGTATTATGTATGACATGCATGTACTGTGTGAGTGTGTGAGTGACATGCATGTACTGTGTGGGTGACATGTATGTAATGGGTAAGTGACATGGGTGCAATGTGTGAGAGACATGTATATAATGTGTGAGCGACCTGTACATGTATGTAATGTGTTAGTGGCGTGTCAATGTATGTAATTTGTTAGTGATGTGCACAGCATGTATGTAATGTGTGAGTGGCGTGGGTTATATGTGAGTGACATGTATGACTTGTATGTAATGTGAGTGAAATGTAAATGTATGTAATGTGTGACATTTGTAGATGTATGTTATGTATGAGTAACGTGTAGATGTGTATAATGTGTGAGTGATGTGCACAATATGTATGTCATGTGTGAGTGACGTGTAAATTTATGTAATGTGTGAGTGGCATGTGTAGATATGCATAGTGTGTGAGTGATGTGCACAACATGTATGTCATTTGTAAGTGACATGTAAATTGATGTAATGTGTGAATGGCATGTGTCGATGTATTTAATGTGGCATGTGTACATGCATGTAATGTGTGATTAACTTTTATGTAATGTGTGAATGATATATATGGAACGTGTGACATGCACAGCATGTATGTAATGTGTGGGTGATAAATGTACATGTAAAGTTGAAACCAGAAGTTTACATACACTATATAAAAAGACACACATGCCTGTTTTTTCACTATCTGACATGAAGTAAAAGAATAAACCTTACCCGTTATGGGTGAATTAGGATTATCAAAATTATTTATATTTGCAAAATGTCAGAATAATGAGAGAGAATTTTTAAGGCATTTTTATTACTTTCTGCAAGGTCAAAAGTTTACACACACTAGGGTTACTATGTCTTTAAACAATTTGTGACAGTCCATATGATGATGACATGTCTTTGGAAGCTTACTATAGGTTTATTGGCAACAGCTGAGTTAATTAGAGACACACCTGTGGATGTATATTTAATGCACGCTATCAACACACTACTTCTGTGTGTAACAAAATGGTAAAGTCTAAAGAAATCAGTCAAGATATCAATAAGAGAATTGTGGACTTGCACAAGTCTGGATCATCCTTGGGTGCAATTTCCAGATACCTGAAGCTGTCTCATTCATTTCTACAAACAATTATATGCAAGTACAAACAAGAGGGTAATGTCCAGCCATCATATTGCTCAGGAAGGAGATGGGTTCTGTGTCTCAGGGATTAACGTAATTTGGTCCGACATGTGCATATCAGCCCAAGAACAAAAGCAAAAGACCTTGTGAAGATGCTGATGGAAGCTGGTAAGATTTTGTCATTATACACAGTGAACGAATACTGTATCAACATGGGCTGAAAGGCCACTCTGCCAGGAAGAAGCCATTACTCCAAAAGAAACATATAAAAGCCAGATTAATGTTTGTAAATGCACACAGGAACAAAGACCTACATTTTTGGAGACATGTCATGTGGTCTGACGAAACTAAAATTTAACTGTTTGGCCATAATGACCATCGTTATCTTTGGAGGAAAAAGAGAGAAGTTTTAAAGCCTAAGAAAACCATCCCAACTGAGAAACATGGCGGTGACATCATGTTGTGGGGTTGTTTTGCTGCAGGAGGGACTGGTGCACTTCACAAAATAGATGGCATCATGAGGAAAGAAGATTATATGGCAATACCAAAGCAATATCTCAAGATATCAGCCAGAAAGTTAAAAGTTGGGTGGAAAGGGGTCCTCCAAATGGATAATCACGTCAATGTCTTGGAGTGGCCCTGACTAAGCCCTGATCTCAATCCTATTGAAAATTTATTGGCAAGGCTGAAAAGGCAGGTGCGAAAAAGGCAACCTACAAACATGACTGAGTTAAACCAGTTTTGTCAGGAGGAAAGGGACAAAATTCTTACCAAGCTTGTGAAAGGATATTCAAAATGTTTGACTCGAGTCATACAGTTTAAGGGCAATGCTACCAAATACTAATGAAATGTATGTAAACCTTTGACTTTGCAGAAAGTAAAATAATGCCTTAAAAAACTTTCTCTCTCTCATTATTCTAGCATTTGACAAATATAAATAATTTTGGTAATCCTAATTGACTTATAACGTGTAAGGTTTATTCTGATTTCATATCGGATAGTGAGAAAAACATGCATATGTGTCTTTTTATATAGTGTATGTAAACTTCTGGTTTCAACTGTATGCAATGTGTGAGTGACATGTATGAAATATTTAAGCGACGTGTGTGACGTCACACATGTGGCTTAAACATTTCATGTGTAATTGACTATGTCACAGTATTATTTCTGACGGCTAAAATATAACTTTTAATCTTCAATAAATCTTAGAATCCAAAAGAATAATATATTATTATATTTCAAAATATATATGGACAAAAAGGTCTCTAATCAAATAGACTAGGTAGGGACAATACAACCAGTATGTTTAACATAACAATGAAAACATCATTTACACTGACGATTACTTGTGTTGATGTCAGCCTCTGGGGTCATCGCCCGACAAATGTGGTCCTGCGAAACTGCCAAGGGGTATTATAGATGCAACAGAATTACCTGAGGGATCGGGACAGATTGTCCTAACCTATTTAGCCATTTGTGTGATATTCAGCCATTTGTGTGATGTTTATGCATTTTGTTTCTTATATAGTGGAAGAACTTGGTTCCGCTGTTTTTAGGGGATGTTGATTATGTTTATTATTTCAGCCTGGAGGAGGAATATTAACCTTATGTTTTTTTTTTATATGGGATATTTAGCCCCTTACTTATCTTCTATTTCTACACGTTCCCAGCAGGCGATGGCTATCAGATTGGTGTGTTTTGGAACTTGCGAGGCTGCTCTACTCCACAGCGCTTGTGTGGGTAGGCGACGCTCGTTACTATAGTTATCCGGGATGCTGGCTAAAATAGAGAATGGGTGTACAGTGGCCACGTATGGGAGGCCGGCGTATGTGACGCATGCTCAGTAATATTGAGCAGATGCCGGACCTTCTCAGTGTGCTCCGGCTGCGCCGGTAAGTTCTTCCTTCCGTTTGTTCTTATCACTGTGTATCAGAAACAAGGGGGAGGAGTTATAACCCCTTTAAAAGTGGAACCTGTGGTCTTAATCATAGCCGGATACTATACTATATAGCTCCTACTATCTAAATTACCTGTTTCCCCTGATGAATCCTCTTGGGCATATTGCTTGGCACAGAAGAGGGAAACGCGTTGAGAACTTGTAAAACTGGTTTTTTTAAAATCTGTTTCACTGACTGGATTTAAAAAAACTTTTTTGGCTTACGGAAATTGGGGGAGATGCAGTGGCTCCTTTGGCCCATACTAGTTTGGAAAGGGGGGCCCCTTGTCTGGATGTGATCGTATCAAGTAGGTTTTAGGAGATTGTTAGACTATTTGAGTCTTTACAGTTTTTTCATTATTCCTCCTCTTTGACTCAGACGTGGCTTTGTTGGATCACGAACACTGCCACTGTCTTCAGGCTGATATCAACACAAGTAATCGTAACTGTAAATGATGTTTTCATCATTTTGTGAAACATATTGGTTGTATCATCCCTATCTAGTCTATTTGATTAGAGCCCTTTTAGTCCATACAGATTTTGAAATATGGTAATATGTTTTTCTTTTGGATTTTAAGATACATTGAACCTGTTTAGGGTTTTTTTGGGGAAAAAGAGTTTTTCCAAACATTTTAAAATGGCCCCAAAAAAAATTTTGCCCAAAAAAAATAAAAAATTTTTGCAAAAATTGGGTGTCATTTTGTTTTTTTGTAAATTTAAAATTTTGGGGGGGTTTTTTTTGGGGGGTTGAGGGGCAGAGAATTTTTAAAAATCATAATTTAAAAAAGGGGGGGTTTAAAATTTTAAAATTTTTAAAAACCCATAATTTTAAAAAAATAATAAGTTTAATAAATTTATTTTTTACGTTAAGGGGTTCAAATTTAAGTTAAATATTATTTAAAAAAAAACTGGGATTTAAAAAAATAAAAATTTTAATTAAAGTATTTAATTTTTACATGTAACATTGGAATTAAATTTTAAAAAAATTTTTAAAGGGGGGTAAAACAAAAAATTTAAACATGCATTATATTTAATAAATTTTTTTTTATTTTCCGTAGTGATGGCGGAAACCGTGGCTTTTACAGAGTAAAAGGGAAAAGGTTTCAGATTTTTAAAAACTGGGTTTCTTTTTTTTTGGTTTTTCAATTTTTTTTGAGACAAAAATTTAAGAACAATTTTTCGAACGTTAAAAACAGACCCTTATCAAATTTGGGAAGGGCCTTTTTGATTAAATTAGGGTAACTTAAAATTTATAAATTTTTTTTTTTTATATAAAAAGGGCTTTAAAAGGGAACTTATTATTAAAGTTAAGGGGCCCTTTAATTTTAAAGGTTAAAAAATTTTTTAAAAATTTTTTTTTTTGGGAAAAATTAAAATTTTTTTTAAAAAAAAATAATTTCACAAGGGGTCCGGCCCCCCCTTCCTCCCATGAACCGCGAGATGCCCAATTCTGGCGACTGAGCGTCCTTGTATAGCAAGAGTTACCATTTATCTGAATAGATGTAATTCAATACTATGGAAATGCAAAACAGGCTGGGGCTTCACCCTGAAAAATTAACTGCTTGCCCTGGGTTGGAGACATGCCCCTTAACCCCACCTTCCCCAATTATACAACCTCATGTAAATACTGTGATAAGCATGGCCCAATTGAAATACATGACTACTGTATTGAGTTCTTATTTTGAATTTTTAGTTCAATAAGAATGAAAAAAATTGGAATACAAAAGTGCAAGAAATGACAAAGATAGATGGATTAAAAAAGAAAAATACTCAGGTTTTTAAAATAAACGAAATAATCAAAAACCCTTTACCTCCCCCCAACCTCCTCCCCTTTTGTCTTGACACATCTAGATCCCCTAACTTTAGCTAAAACCTCTATAAATACCTAGGTATCATGATTGCAAAAAACCCTGAATCCATCTACCATCTAAATTCCCCCCCCCCCCCCGATTTTGAAAATTTTGAGAATTACAAAAGTGGACAAAATACCTCCCCCCCTTTTGGGCTAGAGCCACCTGATAAAATGATGACTTCCCGAAGCTCTTATACCCCCTTCAAACAATTCCATTATACAAAACACTCGATATCCGAATTCCCTCTAAAGTTTCACTAAAAATTCATTTTGGGGGGCAAAAAAAAAACCCGGATTTCACTATCAAATAAAGGTCGCAAAACAAAGCGGAGGCATCAACCTCCCTGACATCAGGAAATATAATCTAGCATGTCTCATGCGCCATTGCCTCGACTGGATCAAACATACTGAATATCACTCCAATACGGAGTTGAACATTCCTGGTGTTCCCCGGGGGTTTGTCCCCCTCTGCTGCTACGAATTCTCACTTATCCGAGAGCATAAGGACTTTTATAGTGTTGAGGGGGAAACCCTTTGATGGAAAAGGCCTCCGTAAATTATATAAACTCCCTATGCAAGGGGCAAACACAGCCTTTGTAGGTCACCCTGAATTTAAAATAGGCCTTAGCAACAGCCACTTGTCATTTTGGAAAGAAAAAGGAATAACAACAGTAAACGACCTTAAAAGATATGTCCATTCAATCAAATTGGGCAAAAATTGGACATACCCTGTTCTCATTTTTTTACTTATAGCCAAAACTTAGTTTCATTAGAAGCAAGTCAAAAAAAACTAGGGGAAATTTCAAAATAATACCTTTGATGACATGGTAGGCCCAAGAACTAGCCGACACTCGCTATCGTACATATTTAATAACTTGAGATGCCTAGACAATCACAAATGGGAAAAGAAACTGGGACAGAGAGTTCCCAGGAATAGCAATCGCCCAAAAAATACCGGGGGAGTGGAGGGGGGGTTTGCAAAGCGGTCATTAATGAAAAGTGGTGTGAGACCCATTTCCGATTCATACACCCGAATATAGGTTTTAATATTTCCCCCCCCCCCCTCTGGC
>JAODAL010015031.1:0-85309 GCA_025379985.1 Phyllomedusa bahiana
CTGAGCTCTTTGGGGCAAACAGACCGGACTGCAAAAACATTTAAAATTATGGGGGATAAGTTATCCCGTTTTTGGGAATATTACACGTATTGCAATAGAACTGAAAAAACAGGAAAATTTTACCCCCATAAAGGGGGTCTCGGGCCAAAAAAGGGGTAAAAAAAAATGCTTTTTCAATTCAAATCAAAACACATTGACTCAAAAATATCCCCCTTTCCCCTTTCAAAACCCCTCTCCTCGCCGCACCACCTCCAACGCCCTCCCCCCGCAGTCGGACACACCAGAAGATATCTTTAAAACTTTCTCTAACTAAATAAGAAGTAAAATTCTCTAATCTAACTCTATTAAAAACATAGCTAGGGAGGTTTCTTGTATTAAATGACTATCTCTCGGGCATTAAAAACCTTTTGGGTTTAAACAACACGCCTGCTTAAGGGCATAAAAAAAATGAGCTACAAAAAATGCATTTTCTGAAAAACAGTCCCGTGTTTTTTTGCAGCCAAATGAGATCCATACACCGCAAAGTGGTGACTTTTTTTTTGTAATCCTCCTCACCCCCCCAACCTCGGACGTTTGGCGGGTGGGAAAAATGGGGGGAAACGCTAAAAAATGGCACAAAGTAAACATTATATTAAATTTCCCCTAAACATCGCGTTTGGAAATTTCCGATAAGCCTAAAAACCGTCCGATTCACTTTTCGAAATTTCCACCTTAGGGGGGCTCTTAATGACCACACTCAAGGGGGAAACCCACCAGGAAAAGGGGAATCCCCATTCCCCATCTAAACACCAGATCTGGGAAGAAAGAGAACAAAAAGGGACTTTTTAATTTGGGTTTAAATAAGATTCGGGTTTGAGTGTGTTTAATAAAACAACAAAAGCACAAATAACCAATTGAAATTATTTTAAAGGAAATACATAATAAGTAAAAAATTTTTTACTGAAAAAATAAAGTAAAGCGCATGGAAAAAAACTTTCCCCAATATGGGTTTAAAACACCAAGTTAATTTAAATAAAGATGAACTTCGGTTTGAAGTTCAAGTTGAACTCGACCTCAAACTTCGAACCCCCTTTTTATCATGGAGAAGATTTTGGGTATTTTTTATAAACCCATACAGGGAGGGGGGCTGTAATACCACCAAAAATTACACCACACACGCATTTTAAACGCCAAAAAAGATACACTGGTGCCCCATTAACAAATATCATTGGAAGGATTTAAAGCACATTCATTACAAGGTTTTAAAAATTTTCTAACACAAACACTTTTAATGATTTAGGGTTTTGGCCTTTCATAACTTCAATGATAAGTTAAGCGCCCCCCGTGCGTGATGTACCGATAGGCATTTTCATAGCTTCCAATTAAAAGCCGTAATTTGTCTTATCGTGCACCAGCATTTCATTGGGAAAGGGGTCTAATCACCTATCAAGCACATCAGCACGGAGGCACATAACTTTTCATTACAGGTATACAAATAGCCAACCATTTCACTTGTAACGATATCTATCCCCCCATGCCAATCCCTTATTAGCCATTACAAAACATTCCAATGATAACTATGTACAAAATTTTGCGCAATACCTTTTTAGGCACATTATTTACTATCAAGGTATACCAAGCCATTTTTTTGAGGGGATCGATTTCACAAACTTTACACTGATTTAATGAGCCTTAAACTTTAAAATAGCATGCAACGCATTTAGAATGCATATTTACTTAAAAGAACATAAAAGTTCATTCGTCGATTTCTAAAAAATTGTGAAGTTCGACTCAAACTAATTTTTTTTCGAAGGGTTAATCAACACAAAGTAAACCTTTTAAATAAATAAAAATTTACTAAAAGAAAAAAACACAATGTAAATACTATATTATGGACCATGTATTTTTTTCTGTTCTTAACTGTCAATGTTTTTGATAATCGATAGAGAAGCAGTTTCATTGTGGTTAGAAAAAACAAAATTCTAAATGAATGACTGTATATGTGGTGGATGTTATAGACCAAGCACAATGTGGAATATTGCAAACATAGTAGAATTGGTATGGAAAACTTTTTCCAGACATCATCAAAAAGAAATAAATAAAACAAAGTTTAAAAAAGAATGAAAAAAGACCTCTTCATCAATAACCACAACATTTTAACGATCGATGCAAACAATCGTCGGAAAGTGAAGTCAATTGCCTAACATACCAAACAGGAAGAGGAAGACAAATGGTAATCAATAACATCTTAATGGAAATATGAAAAACAACTGAATAAAAATCAATTGATGTGTTGATGAAATTATACTTAAAACCCTAAAATTTGCTCATTCCCTATAATAGGACAAATCATCTATTACTCGATCCCGGCAATAATACTAAAAAAAAAAATTTTTGGGACCATTCTAACCATCATTCAACACACATAAGCCTTATACTGATTAAGAATAACTTAGATGTACAAAGTAGATGTATGAAACATCTAAACAATTATAAATACATAAGGCCAAACCCCTCAAGTTTTTCCCCCCACCCCCGTTTTTGGGGTTTGGGTGATCACTAGACAAACAGGGTTAAAACGTAACTTTTACTGAATGTGCCCGTAACAACAACACAAATCATTTAAAATATAATACCACCAACAAATGATACTGATTTAAGCCTTCCATTTACTTACGAATTTTGGATACATAAACTTACCTTCTATTTTTAACTTTTTAAAAAAATTTGTTCACCTCTAAGGGAAAACAAGAAAGAACAGGCCTAGAAATCATTTAAATCTTAGCAATTAGATTGGTTTTAAATAGAGCCGCCAAAAGCATTTAATTTTTGAAAACTACCTTTTTATCACCAAGAAAAAAAAGGGTCTTGAGGGAAAAACACTCGACCATCAAAACCTTTGATAACCAGACAAAAAAAAAATCGAAAAACTTAAAAAACATGGGGGATCTTTTAAAAATTATCCCTTTCTATATAATTCTTTTAAATTTCCTCAATTCCTTTTGTAGGGATTACTACGTACCATTTTAATAACCGCTATACATCTCCTCAAAAACAGCATACCTCACTCCGTAGACAACTTAGGGGTATGTTTAAATGAGGCTCCTCTAATGCCTGTCACTATAAAAAAGAATAAAATCTTTTAAAGCTCATATCTGGGTACATTATATGAAATTCGCCACTTTTCTATTTGTAGGACTAAAGGAGTCATATATTTGTGTTCTTGTACTTGTCCAAACGCTTGACAGAAAAAAAAAAAAGGACTTAGAAAGATTCTAAAAGAGAAAAAAAAAAAACAAGACAGCGTCCCTACACAAATTGCGACTTTTGAATAAAAACCCACAATACTAATTTTAAGCACAAACCCTTTAGTGTTGGCAAAGGAAGGGCCACATTTTTTAAACACCAAAATATTTGGAACCAAAGAATCAAGTCGTCCGCACCCGGTCGTTTTTGCTCCGAAAGCCCAGCAGGGGGTCGGGGAGGGTGATCCAAAAGGTGTGAAGATTTTCTCCAGTTAGGGCTTTTCCACAAAACAATATTATTTTGATTTGTACCCTTTACAGCTATTTCCTATTGTTCCTGCATTTCCTGGAAAACTGTGCTTAAAGACTACCATGAAAAATATCAAGATCTTGTATACTGGATGAGTAGCATATATTGCTGTATCTATTCGTTAACCCTAGAACGCACGACATTAAAAAAAACATTTTAATGTCCGGGGGGCCTTTATACCCCACACAAAGTAGAAAAACACCTTAAAAAACTTTCACAATTTATTTCAAAATTGCTAAATAAAATATAATAGTGGATAGTGTTAGCGTTTGCTTTGGATACGAATCGATCGATAATCAAGTCGCCGCTTCGAATGTTTTTTGATAGTGACCATCGTTATACATTACCATTAAACTATGGGAGCAACACCCTTCATTTTTACACCCCAAACATGGGGGAAAACTGAATTAAAACCACAACAGTCAAATGGGTACGTCTACTCTTAGGCAACACCTAGGTTATAAAAGTCACAGAAAAAAAATCACAACCCCACTATCCCTGCTTGTACCCCAGCATAACCCTTAAACCCCGCAAACACCCACAAAATTAAAAAGTGCCAAAGCATATGATTTGAAAACCTCAGTTACTTAACGGGGCATGAATCCCGGCCCGAAAGAGCATGACCCGAAACCTGCATACCCCAGATTTAAAAAGTACCGCAAAAGAGTCTTTCAACCACCATATTTCGTGAACTGACACTACTATATCTGTCCTTTAACCGCAGAATGACCATAAACCTGTCTGACCCACCAGTTAAAAAGTGCCAGAAAAAGAGTCCTTTCACCACCATTAGTGAAACTGGACATATACTTCCCTGCCTCCACAGTATGACCAATAACTTCTGACCCCCCAATTACAAAGTGCCGGAAAAGGAGTCTTTCAACCCCATTTTAGTTTGAACTGACCATTGAACTCAGAATGTCCTGTGCAACACAGACCCCGGGCCGAAGTTACAGTGCGTGCGGTGCGAGCCCAGGCTGGCGTCCGTTATCTAATAACACGCAGGTTAAAATGCCTATACGCAGCAACAAAAACTTGTCGTGCTGAAGCAATGCGGAAGGAAGTGATGAGAACCTCCAGCCTTCCTCTACACAGTCCAAGACCCTGTACGCTGCCCCCCGAAATCGGACCAATTGGACTTCACTTGGAAATACTGGTGGTTAACGCACCTTGACACCCAGGTGCCCTTTTGCTTGCATTCTTTTTCTCATTTACTAATGTGCTGAGGAAATTGTCTCGTACCTTTGTTTCCTCGGTCTGCGCCATTACCCATTCCTCTGAACAACCTACATCTGGTCAAGTTTCCTTACCTCCCTTGTCCAATTCCAGGAAATTTTTTACAGCTATTTTGTAAATGCAGTTTTTTATAGTTTAATCTAGTAAACACCTTTTTAAAATACATGAACCCACCATGACTTTGTTTCCACTTTTTTCATTGTAATTAATAGGTTGTCTCAATACAATTGATACTATTTAAAGATCTGCAAAAACAGGTATTTGCAATAGTGTCCATTAACATGTCCTACCATTCCTGTTTCTGACAGCACCATCACCCTTAGCCAACCCTGTTTTTTTTTTTGGACAATTGTAAAACAATGTCCTGTTAGAAACAAACATTTTTTTAGAATAAGACCTTTTATACTGCAGTCCAGCAAAATGCCCCCAAAAATCAAAGCAAGACCCTTGAGCCACTTGGACTATGTAAGAACAAATCTGTTAAAAGCAACAATTTTTTAGAATAGACCTGTAGCACTGCATGGCACAGCAAAAGCCCCAAAAATTCAAAGCATGACCCTTGACCACTTTGGACAATTGTGAAAACAAATGTCTTTAGAAACAACATTTTTTGAACTAGGACCTGTAGTATACTGCATCACAGCAAAATGCCCCCAACAATTTCCAAAACAAGACCCATGACCTCTTTTGACATTGTGAAAACAATGTCCTATTTTAGAAACAACATTTTTGTAGAATAACCTTAGTATTGCTGCATGTCAAAGCAAAATGCCCCCAAAAATTCAAAGCATGACCCTTGACCACTTTGAGTCAATTGTGAAGAACAAATGTCTGTTAGAAACAACATTTTTTTTATAATAGGACCTGTAAATAGCTGCAGTTTCAAAGCAGCATGACCCAAAAAATTATAAAAATGAATTCTCATCCACTGTTAAAAAAATTGTGAGGAAAATGCACTTAAAGCCACATTTCTGTCCAAAGGACCATAATTAAAGCTGTATCTCACAGCAACGTGACCTCATAACCAGTGACAATCGAAACACTTCTTAAGATAAAGTAGTAAATGGAATACGTGTGCATGAAACCTTGCTGTCTTTTACATCCTCCTCACAGCAAAAAGAGAATAAAAGAGGAAAGAAATAAAAATCAGTAAGAAATGATACATTTAATAAAAATTTTGTCAAAGGACCATTTCTGTTTGAAAAGAATTGAAAGTAGACCGCAACTAATCGTGACTCGGCCAATTGGCCACAACAACATCAGAGATCCATGCCTGATCATCTTGATGAACGTCAAACGATCTCACATTTATCTGAAAAGCCGGATCGTTTGTCCTGTAATGATCCTCCAGCTGTGCTGAAGTCCGTCAGATATGACGCTGGCTGCTGGCAAAAATAAAAAAAAAAAAAAAAAAAAAACAACACTCTAGGCGTGACGAGCCTATCTCGGCCATTCGTCCATTTTGATACCCCAAAGTTCTATTGGGTGCATAAACACAGGCAAAACATCGTGTTAGATCAGATAAGTCGTGCACCATTATCTTAAGCTGATCTCTGTGTGTTGGATGTGTGCCCTGCATTGCATGCGTTGGTGAGGTGGTAAACAAAGATTGCCAGAGGTCACCCATTAGGCTTCTGCCACCTTGCCTGCTGCTGCCGCTACGCCTACTTGGCACTCTACTGCTGTCACGTCGCTGATGTTGTTCCACCGTGACATTTGGGGAACGTGAAGCAGACGCAACAGATGTCTCCAGTTGATCAATCAGCAAGGTCTCCATTTCCTGCATTTTACTCTCTATTTGGGTGGGTGGAAGGAAAGTGCTGATTTTTGTTTTGTACCGGGATCCAGGAGGGTGGCCACCCAGTAACTGTTGTTCATTTTGATGGCCTTAATGCGAGGATCATGTTGGAGGAAATGGAGCATCCAAGCACTCATGTGAGAGATGGAGCCTTGATTTCCCAAGCCTCTGGGTCGAGGGGCACTAGCAAACTGATCTTCCTCATCTTCCTCCTCCGCCTCAAATTCGCGCCAACCTCTTTCCAAGGCAGGGACGTCGGTAACATCGGTGTCTAGGAATACCTCCTCCTCCTCCTCCTCCGCTGCCTCCGGCACAGCTTCAACACAGCCCTGACTTGCCTGAGATGATGCACCCTGAGAGCTGATGCGCCACCTTGCACTAGCTCTGGACCCCGAACCACTGCCTAATGAAGACCGATGAAATTGTGAAACTGTCGGGCCTTGTGGATTTGACGGAGAGAAAGGCTCCGTGTCCGCATCTGTGTCCGTCTCCTCCTCCGTCGCTGGCGGGACCTGTTGTTTCAGAGTGTCCAACGATCGTTCCAGAACTAAGATCACCACAATGCTCATGCTGACAAGGGCATTGTCCGCACTGACCATTTTGGTGGCTTCTTCAAAACTGGCAAGGATGGTGCAGAGCTCTTTCACCTGCCTCCACTCTCGGTGGTTCAACACCCCGAGGTCCTACCGCTGCTTGTCAGGCCATGTGTCACTTCGTACTGCGTAATGGCATTGCGCTGCTGCCACAATCGCTGGAGCATGTGGAGGGTGGAATTCCAGCGTGTTGCCACGTCAACAATGAGACGGTTGACGGGGAGGCCGAGCTGACGCTGCAACGCAGCCAGGCGGGACGAAGCAGGGTGCGAACGGCGGAAGTGCGAACTCAGACCTCGAGCCTTCTTCAGCAGGCAGTCCAGACCCGGGTAGCTCTTTAGAAATTTCTGGACGACAAGGTTCATGACATGTGCCAGGCAAGGGATGTGCTCCAGCCTACCGATCTTAAGGGCGGCCAGCAGATTTCGCCCGTTATCGCACACCACCTTGCCTGGCACAAGGTTCTTGTCACCCAGCCAGCGCTCGGTCTCGTTGCTTAGAGCCGTCCACAGCTCCTGACCTGTGTGTGGACGGTCTCCAAGGCAGATTAATTTCAACACGGCCTGGTGTCTCTGGGCACGTGATGCCACCAGAGGACCTTGGGGAAAGAGCCCTGCACCATCCCTGCGGTTTTGAAGAGCGTGCGCCGAGCCTGAGAGCCACCGTCACCCCCAGAGACATCCACCCAGCTCACCCAGTGAGCTGTCACAGAGATATAGCGGCCTTGGCCGTGCTTACTAGTCCATGTGTCGGTGGTGAGATGGACTTTTCCGGACACAGATGCAGACAACGCGCTTGAAATTTTAGATGACACGTGGCTGGCCAGGGCAGGACGGCTTTTCTGGCAAAGAAATGCCTGCTCGGCATCTGGTATTGGGGGCAGGCGAGGGCCATGACGTGGCGGAACCCATCTGTGTCCACCAGACGGAAAGGCAACATTTCCAAGGCCAAAAGCCTGGCAATGCCGACATTCAGGCTTTTGGCTTTGGGATGGTTTGGGTTAAAGTGTTTCTTCTGCTCCCAAACCTGGAAGACAGAAGGCTGGCTGCTAGACTGGCGCAGTACGGCGTGCAGGTCGTCAAACTGGCGGAAGGAGAAGGGTAGGATGGGTCTCTGGTGGTGCTGGTGGTACTCGGGCGACGGTGGAGGCTGAAGCGGAGGCTGATCCCTGATCAGGACTCTGAGAGACATGGCAGCTGAGGAACGCTTGGTGGTGGCGGAGGAGGAGGAGGCGGAGACAGAGGGTGTGACAATGGTTGGAGGCCCGGCGTCGGTCTGGCCTTTTTTGGCCAAGTGTTCCCTCCATTTCAACTCATGCATTCGCTGCATGTGACTAGACATGTTGGTGGTGGTTAACCACTTAAGGTTCTTGCCTCTACTTATGCGTTTACGGCAAAGGCGGCATATGACATCGCTGGGTGAATCAGAGGCTTGCTCAAAGAAGGCCCAGGCTTGAGAGGTCCTGGACCTTTTTGACGGCGATAAGCGAGGAGCGGGGTTTGCGCTGACCGTGGCTGGCGGAATCATATCAGCGGACTTCTGCGACCGCCCTCTCCCTTTTTGTGGCGGGACCCGTATTGACACTACCCCATCGTCTTCCTCCTCGTCCACTGATGAAGCGCTCGCAAGCAAATTCTGCGGAAAAGACCAGGATGGATCCGCAATGTCGTCATCATCATCATCATCAACACAGGTGACTTGGTCGTCCTGACTTTCTGCATCCAGAAGCTGCGGGCTACAAGCAAGGGGCACTGCAAGGCGTTGCCGACCGCCCGGGCTTCCTTCACCTCCTCTGATGGCATCAGTAACTGGGCGTCAGAGCAGACTAAATCATCCTCTTGATCTTTTAACATGCCTTCTGACCCCAACCGCATTTTGTCATCAAAGAGGTCCGCAGACAATGGATTATCCACAGTGGTGGGTACACGAGTTGACATTTGGGCTGCTTCATGTTGGACGGATGCTGATGACGACATTTGTGGCCGTGACTGCGAGGACGAGGAGGTAAGACTGCTAGATGCAGGTTGCATTAACCACTGAAGGACAGATTGGCGACGATGTTCGTTACTTAGATTCACAGGGCCCTGACCCAGCGATGACAGGCCTGACGGTCCTGCAACTGACGATCCGCTGGCATGCGTGTTGTCGCCAGCACTGGAAGGAGCACCTTCTCTCGTACCTCTACCTCCATGTGCTACCCCCCTCTTTGCTCGCTTACCACCTGCATTTTGCTCCATGTTCAGAAAATAAAAAATTTTAAAGGGATTGGGAAAAGTTTGGAAAGTCTCTTTTTAAAAGACTGTAAATCAAAACTTTTTCTCAAATCCCTCAATCAAAACCAAATTGCTGGAATTTTAAAATTTTAAATCAAGGTTTTCTATCAACAAATCTGGGCTGGGCAAAAAACCCAAAACACGTATCTGTTATTTTTGGAAAAATAAACGGGATTTTTTTTCCCTTTTTAATTCCCTGTGGTGAATATAAAAATTTTTTGTTTAAAAATTTTTCTGGAAACTCCAATGAACAATGCTGGGGGGCAAAAAATTCCAAAAAAAAAGTAACTGTTAAGTTTTGGTATAATTTAAAAGGGATTTTTTTTCACCTTTCAAATTTACCTTTTTGGTGAAAATAAATTGCTGTTTTAAGATTTAAATGGGTCTGCTTTAAAAGAACAAAAAGGGTGGGGGTTTCAAAAGTCAAAAAAAAAAACGTAAATGTTATATTTTTCGAAAACACGGGATTTTTTTTCACCCTTTTAAATTTACCTTGGTGAATAAAAGAAATTTCTTTTTAAGATTTTCGTGGATGCTTGGGGTCAATGAACCCAAACTGGGGGCGCAAAAGTCAAAAAACACGTAACTGTTTTTTTCCCAAAAGTACACGGTATTTTTTGGGAAAACCCAAAAAAACCTTGCTGGCTACAAGATTGCTGATTTAATTTAACTGCAAGGTGGAATATCAACTCACAGGGGTAAAAGGGGAAAATTTAAAAAAAGAAAAACATATCTGAAATGTATACAGATAATTTTAAAAATGGGGTTTTTGCACCCAACAAAAAGCCTGCATTACAAAAAATGTTTTTTTCCAATATAAGTTCAGGGTGCCCCCAAAATTTCCCGGAAAAAATTTCAATAGCAAACTTTTAATAATAAAAATAAACCAAAACAATGTCTACACTAAGTCTTTGGGAACTTTTTCCCGTGTTCTTTTTAGATAGAGCTTTTCTGTTTTCCCCGCAGGGGCCCCCCCCCCGCTCCCCCCGCCGTAATTTACAGCGGGAAGCTCCTTTAAAATTTTCCCACCCAACTACATAGAAAACCAAATCTCTAAAATAACTAAATTGGAAGGATCACAGCAAAAAGTAAGGGTTTTTCTGGGGCAAAAAATAAAATAATTTTGCTGAGCTGTTTGGGCCCCAGGGAGAGCCAGTCCTTCCCTAATTTAGGAAAGCGAGAGACACTGAGCTAAACAGGGAAAAGCTGTTCTATTAAAAAAGAGGGCCCTTTTGATTTTTCCAGCCAATCCAACCCTACACTAAAACCCAAATCATTTAAAGTCGCCCCAACATCCCACCCCGCTCTATTTTTGTAATTGATTTGCTGGCCGCCAAAATTTCAGGAAGGCCGAAAAAGGCGTGATCTAAAGTTTATCCCCGTTTTTAACCTAATTATGCTGATCGGGAAAATTTTCGATCCCCAAAAAAAACCTTCCCGATTTAAATTTTGTCGATAAAAATCGCTCAACACTACCCCTAATCAATGACCAAAAAAAATAAGGGCCCCCCTGGACACCCTCGCAGCGGGTACACTTTTAGACAGGGTGAAAATCACAAATTTAAAAAAGTCTGCCTGACCCCCCTAACTTTTCACCAGCTAACCTCTCTCAGGCTTCTCAGGCCTCTAACCAATCTTTTATAACCAACATCAGGGGCCCCGTTTTTTTGTTCTTCAGTCTTTTTCCCAGGTAAAGGTGAAATTTTTCCCCAAAAAATTTAAAAACCCCCCCGGTAATTATAGATTGAACTCTTTTCAGAAGTGCAGAATTGCTTTCTAATTTTTGAAAAAATTTTTTTGCTGGGGCATGGTTTTCCCGACTTTTGGCACCTCTCTTTCTTATGGTTAATACTTTTTCCCTGTGCTATTTCTCACTATTACACATACCTTAATTTATCTATAGTTTGTTTTCTTTGTCTGTGTGGATTGGATGGGTTGTTACCGACATCTAGTGAGAATGTCATGCCAATAGTACCCTAAGAAATATATTTACTTAGACAATTGGTGACATGTTCAATCTTTATTTCACCTGCTGTAGCTATACAAAAAGTTTCCACTGGCTGAAATATTCAGCGTAAAAACGAAATGAACTGATAAAGTAGTATGTGCTACACATGTAAAATCATGTAGGTGGTTCAGGTGTCCCAAAAAGTAATGTAATTCTGGTAGGATTCCTGTTCCACAGGCCAATATGTCTTGTTACAAGTAGTACTACCTATTTTTTTAAATGTTGAAAGAGGCATTAAAGACAGTGGCATTTCTAAAAACCTATTAATATGGTGTATAATGCAGTCATTTCTGTTCAAGGGTACACAAAGGGTTCACAGATGGTAGTAGATCTGATTTTCTGATATACAAGGGCGACATGTATGAATATCGGTGCTAACAGGTCAGTTCTAAACAGCTTTAAGGCAGTGTAGAATGCACCAGAATGTATGAACCTGTTCTTCTGCAGTTCATTCATAAGGGCACATTGTAGTGCCAATGTGACAATTCTGGCTCAGGCAGACCACCTTTAATCTGGTCTTGCTGTTACAACTCTTATGCGCCTACATTTCGCTTCAAAGAACTATAAATGTGTCTAATTCTACGAATGTGTTGTGACATGCCCCCAAAACGTGTCAATGCTGTGCTTATCGCGCCAATGATTGGACTGAATGTTCAATACAATATACTATAAAAAAAGGTTACTACAACCTTTTGACGCCAGATAACTGGTGCAGCCCCATTCATACATGTCACTCCAAATGTTTAGTATAGAAAAAAAGTTGTAAAGTTAACATTTCTGACTATCTCAAGGGAAGTTTAGCAGCTTACCTAATACAGTATTATTATTGATTCCAAAGCATATTTTGTGTGCAATAATGTCCACAGCTTCCCGTAGTGTTTGTAGGCAGCTAGAAATATAACATTTAACTCTATATTTATACAAAGAATTTGGAGCATTATATCTAGAGATGGGCGAATTGATTCTAACGAAGTGGAATTCGTTTAGAATTTCAGGAAAACTTCGGTTCTGAACAAAGTCAAAGTTTGGGTACTTCACCCTGAACGAAGCGTGCTTTGATTTATAAAATGGCTGTGAGCACATGGCGTTACATGGGCAAATAACTCTGTATGAAGAAGGGCATAGCCTACATGACATGTTCAGAGATGAGGCCACTCATAACCGGCGGGATTTCTGTGACGTCACCCGCACTCTATAAGCAAGTCCGGGGCGTGACCGCCTGGGGAAGCTCATACAGCTCGTCCCTCACTGTACTGAGTAAGAAGGATCTCAGCCGCGGCTGCTTATAGATAGCTGATACTAAATAGAACTCATTTTTATACAGCAATTTTTTGGGGGGTGTGCACAGCGATTGTCTCAGATACTGCTTCTCTACGTTCCTAATTCTGATTTTGTGGGTATTGCAACTAAAGTCCAGTGTGCGTCCAATGCAGCTGCATATACATTTTAAATGCTATCTGCTCACAGCACATTGGAATATCCAAGGTTGATCTAACCAGTTCCTGTTGTATTCATTTAATGAAACAGCATTTTACAATCCAAATACACTTCTTCGATTTTTGGTTGCTCAATTCTTTTGCGCAATTTACATCCAGGGGTTAAATAAGCGTTTTTCTAACTGTTAGTTTCACTAAAAAGAGACGGTCTTTTCACCGCCAAAAAGACATTTTATCCTGTAGCATAATTCATAACCGATAGGTAAATTACAAGTTTTTTTGTTGTTGTGTACCGTAAATACACGCCAATTTTAACATGCTACCAACTGGTAAATTTTTGGTTGCTCAAATTCTTTTGCGCAATTTACATCCAGGGTTAAGTTAAACGTTGTTCTACCGTTGGTGGTCACTAAAAGAAAACGTTAATTTCACCCGCCAAAAAAGACATTTTACCGAAGCATAATTCATACGAAGGTTATTACAAGTTATTCTGTTGTTGTGTACCTTAAAATACACGCATTTTAACAACGCTTACAAAGCTGGTTAATTTTGGTTGCTCAATTCTTTTGCGCAATTTTACAAATCCAGTGGTTTAATTAATGCTTTGTTCTTCTGTTTAGGTCGACTAAAAGAAACGTTCTTTTTCACCGCCAAAGAAGACATTTTGCCTGTAACATAATTCATAACCGAAGGTTAAATTAACCTGTTTTGTGCTTTTTATATTCAGTAAAATACTCAGTGTTTTGTAAACCACATACAAGTAAATATTTTCTCCTGGCCATTGGTGGACGCAATTTATATCCAAGGGTTACCCAAGCTTGTTACTTGTTCATTTGGAGTCAAATCCAGGGTGTGTATTTATACATCTGCAGATATCTTCATCAAACAGTTTCTGTACATTTAGAACAAACAATATGCAGAACAGAGAGTTGGCAGGCTCTTCACCTCGAGTGGCAGTGGGCAACAAACATTCCTGGGAGCAGGCCCATGGCAGCAGCACAGCAAGGGACGTCGCAGCATGGGTCTCTCGTGAGGCCACAACTGCGCTGTCATCTAGCTCTGTGTATTGACCAGCAACCCGAAGGGTTCTTGATTGTTTGACTAGCATCCCACATCCTCCCAGATGACATCTGACAACCCAGCCAAAAGTCGGTGTGAACGTCAACACAACCCTTAGTTGGCATGGCCCGGAAGCGGGTCAGCGGCCCTCACCTGTCCCATCCGGATCCCTCAGCCACCAATCTACTAAAGTGGTCTGGCTCAGCGCCACTATAAAGCGAGATGAACAATTGAGGAGGGCGAGTCAGCAGCGAAGGATGGGCCAATATCCCCTGCATCTGCAGTAGACCGGCAAAGTATAGATTGAGAGTGCTGGGAGGTCATGTTGTGAGGGTCAGCCTCTGCATACCAGACTGGTGATGAGGACAGCAAGTGACGACATTCCAAACACAAATCGACTGATGATGTAGCCGACCGCACTTGGGAGCCGGGTGAAGCAAGGGCTTCATCATCTTCAGGAGAAGAGGGCGTCAGCGGCGCGTCAGGCAGCGGCGCAGCCAGCAAGTGGGGAGTGGGGCCATGAATCAGCAAGGTAGCAGCAGTGCAAGGTCAGGAGCCAAACGGCAGGGGAAGAAAACCCGCTTCGCAGGTCCAATAAAGTAGCTGCAACAGGGGCTCAGAGAGGCAGCGGCTGCATTTGTGTAGTCAACTCAGTGTGGAGCGCTGGTGGTAAAATCAGTTACTCGGCGGTGTGGCAGTTCTTTGCTAAGACACCAGAGGAGCCGAATATGGGTATATGTAGAATCTGTGGGCAGAAAAGTGAAGCGTGACCAGGGAGCTAACGTTGGCACCACGGCCCTGCGTCAACACATGCAGCGTCACCATCCGGTGGCCTGGGAGAAACGTGGCTCAGATGTGGTGGTCCATCCTGCTGCCGCAGCAACAGCAGCAGCAGTGCTCACTGGCACGCATGCCATTGCAGCCAGTCAAGGCTTCACCACCTCTGCAGAAGGGAGCTGTTTCTCTTTGCCATTATCTCCTGGTCCAGATGCTCCTGCTCCTCGATACTCATGGCGCCAGCAGTCGTTCAGCGAGGCGATTGCAAAGAGAAAAGAGTATGCGTCCAACCATCCTAAGGTGCAGAAGCTGACCGTGCTCCTGTCCAAGTTGTTGGTACTGCAGTCCCTCCCTTTCCAAATGGTGGACTCTGCACTGTTCAGAGAACTAATGGCTTGTGCCGAGCATAGATGGAGAGTTCCAAGCCGTAATTTATTTTCCAAAAAGGCAGTACCAGCACTTCATAAATATGTAGAACAGAAGGTGGGCCAGTCCTTGAGCTTATTGGTTTGGTCCAAGGTGCACGGCAGCGCGGACGTCTGGGGCTGTAACTACGGTCAGGGCTAGTACATGTCCTTTACGGTCCACTGGGTGAATGTGCTTCCGGCCCAGGCACACCAACAACTTGGACAGGAGACGCCGTTTTCTCCTCCACGTTGTCAAACTGCGGCTCCTGCGCCAATGTCCGCCTCCTCCTCCTCCATCACCACCATCATCTCAGCCTCCACAAGTACTGCTCCATCATACCACATGTGTAGGGCACAGCGGTGCCACGCAGTTCTACACCTGGCGTGCCTCGGCGAACGAAGTCACACATGGGAGGAAATGCTCTGCGTCATGCAGCAAGAAATCAATGTGTGGCTTTCTCCGCGCCAACTGCAATTTGGAACCATGGTGACGGTCCATGGGAGTAAGATGGTGTCCGCGCTGCACTGAGGAGGGATGGTCCATGCGCCCTGCATGGCGCACGTGTTCAATCTGCTGCAGCGGCAGAACGGCCTCCCCCAACACACTCTGATATGCGATGTTTCCACCCGTTGGAATTCCAGCCTGCACATGTTGGACTGACTGTATGAACAGAGAAAGGCCATTAACGATTTTTTGATGATCCAGGTGGACAGGAGTACTCCCCGATGTAACTTTGATGTCAGCCAGTGACAGCTCATGTGTGGCACCTGCCGTTTGTTGAGGCCATTCGAGGAGGCCACGTTATTTTTCAGTCGCCAGGACTACGGGATGAATAACGTCATTCCACTGCTTCATGTCCTGGAACAGATGCTGAAAAATCTGTCTGGGCAGGGGACTGGAGACGTGGCGACTACATCTCCCGGCCACATGAGTCCGGTGGGGACTGAAATGGAGGAGGAGGAGGAGGAGGACATTGGAGCAGAAGCATTGTCTGGTGAAATGAGTGGATTTTCTACCCAGGTGACAAGAGAGGAGGAGCAGTATACAGTGGAGATGGAGGCAGGGAGCCCCTCGGAGTCACTTGTGCAGATGGCCCGCAGCATGCTGATTTGCCTGGCTAGTGACAGCCAAATAGTCACCATCCGGCAGAGGGATGACTTCTGGCTCTCCACCCTATTGGACCCTCGCTACTGGTCCAAAATGAGAGCCTTTTTCCCAGCTGCTGAGAGGGAGGACAAACTCAAATACTATAGAAAAATCCTCCGTAGTCAGTTAGCCGCTGCCTATGTGCGGTATCGTCCCTCCTCTGATAGGTCTGACCGGGGGGTTCTTCAGTGCTCATGTACTACTTTCCCAGCTGCTGCGGGAACATGGGGGGGTAGGAGCAGTACCAGCTCCATCAGCAGCAACCTAAGTCTGGAGTCACTGATGAGCAGCTTCCTTCACCCGCCTAGTTAGGAGGGCAGTCGCCAGTAGCAGCAGCAGAATCTGGAGCAGACCCTGAAATATCAGATCAAGGCCTACTTGGACAGGACTCTGCCACCCCAGTTAGAAGATCCATTGGACTACTTGGCAGCCAAACTGGATGTGTGGCCGCAACTTGCCGAGTTTGCAGTGGAGAAGCTGTCCTGCCCGGCCAGTAGTGTGGCATCAGAGCGGGTGTTCAGTGCGGCGGGGGCCATCGTTACCCCAAGGAGAACCCGCTTGTCCACGGGAAATGTGGAGCGACTGACCTTTGTCAAGATGAATCAGGCGTGGATCGGCCAGGATTTCCACACACCAATGCCTTAGGCGTCAGACTACATCAGCCATGACGCCTCACCCAAACTGTGAGAAATGAGTCTGGGTTCAAACTACCTGCCTCAGCCACTATTCTGATGCCGCCACCCGCCTGATGCCACACATCTGCTGACAGTTTCTCCATCTGCCACCAACCATCTTTACCAGGGACTGGTATTGCCACCCACCTCCACACTCTGTCATTGTGCCACTGTCTGACCTCATGCTGCTGCTGCTATGCCCTCCACACTGTGTCATTGTGCCACTCTGTGGCCTACTCCTGTTTTTGCCACCTCCTGACTGTCATTTTGCCACTCCGTGACCTCATGCTGCTGTGGCTGCCGCCGACGCCTCCACACCCTGTCATTGTGCCACTCTCTGACCTCATGCTGCTGCTGCCGTCACCTCCACTCTCTGTCATTGTGCCACTCTGTGGCCTACTCCTGTTTTTGTCACCTCCACAACGTCACTGTGCCACCCCGTGCCCTCATGCTGCTGTGGCTGCCGCCGTCACCTCCACACCCTGTCATTGTGCCACTCTCTGACCTCATGCTGCTGCTGCCATCACCTCCACTCTCTGTCATTGTGCCACTCTGTGGCCTACTACTGTTTTGCCACCTCCAGAATGTCATTGTGCCACTGCCTGACCTCATGCTGCTGCTGTGGCTGCTGCCGTGCCCTCCACACTCTGTCATTGTGCCACTGTCTGACCTCATGCTGCTGCTGTGACTGCTGCCGTTCCCTCCACACTGTGTCATTGTGCCACTGTCTGACCTCATGCTGCTGCTGCCGTCACATACACTCTCTGTCATTGTGCCTCTCTGTGGCCTACTACTTTTTTGCCACCTCCAGAATGTCATTGTGCCACTGTCTGACCTCATGCTGCTGCTTTGGTTGCTGTCGTGCCCTCCATACTGTGTCATTGTGCCACTCTGTGGCTAACTCATGTTTTTGCCAACTCCATAATATCATTGAGCCACTCTGTGACCTCATGCTGCTGCTGTGGCTGCTGCCTTGAACTCCACTCTTTGTCATTGTGCCACTCTGTGGCCTACTCCTGTTTTTGCCACCTCCAGAATGTCATTGTGCCATTGCCTGAACTCATGCTGCTGCTGTGGCTGCTGCCGTGCCCTCCACACTGTGTCATTGTGCCACTCTCTGACCTCAGGCTGCTACTGCCGTCACCTCCACTCTCTGTCATTGTGTCACTCTGTGGCCTACTACTGTTTTGCGACCTCCAGAATGTCATTGTGCCACTCTCTGACCTCATGCTGCTGCTGTGGCTGCTGCCATAACCTCCACACTCTGTCATTGTGCCACTCTTTGGCCTACTCCTGTTTTTGCCACCTCCAGAATGTCATTGTGCCACTGCCTGACCTCATGCTGCTGCTGTGGCTGCTGCCGTGCCCTCCACGCTCTGTCATTGTGCCACTGTCTGACCTCATGCTGCTGCTGTGGCTGCTGCCGTGCCCTCCACACTGTGTCATTGTGCCACTGTCTGACCTCATGCTGCTGCTGCCGTCACCTCCACTCTCTGTCATTGTGCCACTCTGTGGCCTACTACTGTTTTGCCACCTCCAGAATGTCATTGTGCCACTGTCTGACCTCATGCTGCTGCTGTGGCTGCTGCAGTGACCTACACACTGTGTCATTGTGCCACTGTGTGGCCTACTGTTTTTGCCACCTCCAGAATGTCATTGTGCCACTGTCTGACCTCATGCTCTTGTGGCTGCTGTCGTCACCTCCACACTCTCCACAACTGATGTTGCCAACTGAGCTCTCAGCTTTTTTTTTCCAGCTTTCGCTGCCATGACTTTATCAGGCTACATTCCCACTTCAGTTTTTTGGTCAGTTTTGCCCTCTTAAGTGCCCAGGGAATTTTAGAGTGAAGCGATTCTAAGAGCGGCGGCAGTCATGTGCGTGTCATACTAAAACACAACATTGTATGATGACCAAACCAAGCTCCCTCTGCATATTTAAGATTGGCACAACGTTCTGCAGCACCCTACAGGCTCTGTGCAGCCTGGAAATAGCTTTTTTTTAATGCGATTCGTGCCGAAGCAATTCGGACAGAAACAAATTTTTGGGGAAAATTCGGCGAAGTCACCGAATCGAATTTTTGAGAAATTCGCCCATCTCTAATTATATCCTGAAAAGGAAGCAAAAATTGCTATAGAAATATACAGTATTATCAATGTAGTCAACAGAGAACTTTGGATCAATTAGAAGAGAAAAACATGCTCAAGGCTGTACATTTCCTTATTCAAGCAAGAAAACATGCATTTATGGAGTCAACATAGAGCAAGGGGTCAACACAAAAAATTCAACAAAATTTGATTTATAACTAAAGAGAGGAACCTACTTCCAAGAAGTAAAAGATTAGTAGATAAGACATGAAATAAGAGGTAATGTATAATATGAGCCATAAATAAAAAGCAATCAATATCAGCAATCCCAGCTTAGTAAATGATATTTAAAACACATGAATGCTCTTGCTGTTGCATTTTTAATGCATATACTTACTTAATGTATTTAACTTTAAGGGCTTATGTCCAATAGTTTGGAGTTATGGTTCATCGGCCAATGTAGAAACGATTGTCTGCTCAATACAGAATATTGCTTCCAAAATGATGTCTTCAATCAATGTGGGTGCATCACACCACTGAGTAGTATAATAAATAATGGTGGTATAATATCCATCCTTCCTTCTGTCTGCCACCTGTGACCATTGCCATAAATTAATGATATCACTTTTCAATGAATACTTATCATTAACTTAGGATCTATTGTATAGTTAGCGAAGATTCAATTTTGTCTTCACAATCTGTCTTTCAGGCCATTCTTAGAACTAATATGACAGAAAGACGTGTTATATCATTAGAAAACTGATGAACCACAGGCTCATTTATTCATTCTCCAGGTCGAGTAAGCGACATAATAAAGTTAAAATTTGTTAAAAAAAGACTTACTCTACAAGTTCCATATTTTTCCTTATTCAGTGCAACTTTTCTTTTACATTAACATAATACAAAAATAGGAGGACCAGTGCACACTGCATGTCTGTTTTAGTAAATATTTGTCCATGAAATAACAATACTGAAACATATTTTCCTAAAATATTTTCCTCCTGAAAATGCACAAATAATTTGACAACTAAGGGTGACATGAATGAACGGGCCATTTCTCTATTTCTGCCATTAAATAAGCCAAAAGAGATGTCCGCCTTTTTTGCCAATGTATGAACAGTCGTACAGACAAGTTTGCCGCACTGTGCATCTTCCCCAACACTTTGTAATGTGCTAAAGATGTGAGGGCATTCTGGGGGCATGTCGCACCACATTCGTACTATTAGACACATTTATGAATGTGGCCCTGCAAAACTAGGTGCATTACTGCTGGAACAGGCATAACTATTTCAATGTGGTCTGCCGGAGCTAAAGTAGCCATTTTGGAACTAGATTTGTCAGGAGGGCAAAAAATAGCAATTTTTTTTCAACTTATATCACTAAAATAATAAAATATTATTTAGGATACTTGTCAAACTATATAAAATTAAACAATATAAAATAAATATTAAATTATTGAATATGAAATGAATCTTAACATATATAATATCTAAAAAATATAAAAGTATCTCCTATAAAATTTAGATAAAATTATATAATCTAAATGAGTACATAACTTAAATACCGTATATACTCGAGTATAAGCCGAGTTTTTCAGCCCAAAAAATGAGCTGAAAAACTCTACCTCGGCTTATACTCGAGTCACTGTCGGCGCTCGGGCGCTGCGATGGCCCGGGCGCCGACAGGGACGCTTCCGCTATATGCGGCTCCTCAGGGAGTGATATAACTGAAGGCCGAGTGAGCGCACAGTGTCCGTGCGCTGCGCTGGCCCGGGCACTGTCCGCGATCCCTTCACCTACATGCGACTCCTCCGGAGCGCATATAAGTGAAGGGATACCACTGCGGGGCACAGAGTGAGCGCTCCATGCTCCGCAGTGGCCTCCGGTGCGGCCGCAGACTCGCGGCCACCCGGAGCTCCCAGCACAGGCAGCGTGTGTCATCACACTGCGTGCGCGGCCTGATGACGTCACCCGCCTGTGC
The DNA here is from genome assembly GCA_025379985.1 of Phyllomedusa bahiana. Classification (NCBI taxonomy): domain Eukaryota; kingdom Metazoa; phylum Chordata; class Amphibia; order Anura; family Hylidae; genus Phyllomedusa; species Phyllomedusa bahiana. The sequence continues at coordinate 21,008 of JAODAL010015031.1, forward strand.
CAAGAAGATGCAGGAATCGCGCGGGAGGCCGGAGCAGTGAGGAGCCAGGTAAGTGAATGTTTATGATTTTTTTAAACTGCCTGTACCTGCCTACAGCTGCCTATACCTGCCTACAGCTGGCCCTATACCTGCCTACAGCCTGCCCTATACCTGCCTAAAGCTGACCCTATACCTGCCTACAGCTGGCCCTATACCTGCCTACAGATGCCTATACCTGCCTACATCTGGCCCTATACCTGCCTACAGCTGGCCCTATCCCTGCATACAGCTGCCCTATACCTGCCCTACAGCTGGCCCTATAACACTGCTCCCTACAGCTGGCCCTATACTGCCTACAGATGCCCTATACCTGCCCTACAGACGGCCCTATACCTGCCTACAGCCGGCCCTATACCTGCCTACAGCCTGCCCTATACCTGCCTACAGCCTGCCCTATACCGGCCCTATACCTGCCTACAGCTGGCCCTATACCTGCCTACAGATGCCCTATACCTTCCCTACAGCCGGCCCTATACCTGCCTACCGCCGGCCCTTTTACCTGCCTACAGCCTGCCCTATACCTGCCTACAGCCTGCCCTATACCTGCCTATGGGGCCATATACCTGCCTATACCTGCATATAGGGCCATATATCCGCCTATAATTGCCTATGGGGGACATTAAACTGACTATGTAATTTAATTGGTATCCATTATTATTTTTAAAATTTACCAGTAGCCGCTGCATATTCTACCCTAGGCTTATAATCGAGTCGATAAGTTTTCCCGTTTTTTGGGGCAAAAGTAGGTGCCTCGGCTTATACTCGGGTCGGCTTATACTCGAGTATATACGGTAATATAAATTAAATAAAACAATACAGCATGCACACTAAACCCCGTTATTATTGTATTATCTGTGACTACTATATGTGAAACTATGGTAGTCCAGTTATTTTAAGTAATTTTGATATCTTTGCAAGAGCTTATATTTTTTTGTGAACTGTTCAGTGTTTGGGACACTAATACTAATCTGTTTGTAGTTTTCCAGTCCACAGTATTAAATTGGTTCTTGGAGATTAGAGAACAGTAGTCTCCTGATATCTGTTTGGTAAACCCAGGTGTCTGACAAAGGCCTGATATGGGAGAAAATATAGTGCAGAGGTTGCCACACATGTACCCAGCTCTCTCCAATAGGGTCTATAAAAATTACAGATATAGATAGAAAACAGTGTGAATATGGTTTGATCTTCTCCACCCATGCAGTCTTTTGAATTTAAATCAGAGAAAAGAATAAATAGCTTAAGCATTTTTACTTGCAAGGAAAAAATTGAAAAGTAGTTTCCATCTAATAGTGGAGACACTGGTTTCTTTAAATAGAATGTTAGTTTCTGCTATTTGATTTCTAACTACTTTAACATATTGCAAGGACCATAACAATGGGGTGAGCAGAGGTAGAAAAAACATACGGACCCCAGGTGCATGACCGAGCCCAATGATCCTCCTGCTATTTAAGAAGATAACAGCAGTGCTGAGAGGCATAACTTGAAGCTCTGGGACCCTAGTGCAAGAAGTGAAATGGGCCCCCAGCTACCATGGGCCATTTACAATGTTGGCATCTCTTTATGTGGCAGGAGGGCTTTTGGGCCCGGTAGTGACTGCTACCCCTGCACCCCCTGTGGATACGCCTCTGGCAGTGCTCATGAGGCGTGATAAGATATAACAGATGCTGCACAAGGGACCCAAAGTGTATACCTTTGCTAATGTAGTTACACTATTACCTTGTTTTTCATAATAACTTAACACAGTAAGAGATATTTAGATAGCTCACAATAGTAGCTAGTCTTCAAAATCGTCTGCAGCACAGTCTGTGTGTCGAGCAGCAGGAACGCTTGAGTACCCTGCAGCCACATTGAGCATCCTATTCCCCTCTTGTTCCCACGGTGTGTCTCCTCTGTTCCTGCTGCCAGCTCTCCTTCAAGGGGAGGGCGCATTTCCTCTCAGCAATTTAAAATGTCAGCACACATCTCTCACTTTCCATAAACCTATCCTCTGCTATTCTCTGCTACCATGGGGTATTTAACTCCTTAACGGCTGCCCACCGACTTTAGATGTCAGCTAGTGCTGGTCGTTCATCTGCAGCGACGTCTTAAGACGATGCTGCAGACATCGGAGTTTGCGGCGCCCGGACGCCGCAGCTGCGCTGAGATCAGGGCTGTAGCTCCTGCAAACACTGGGGAGCGGGGGAACCTCCGCTTGCCAATGCTTTAGCCCTTTGATTGAGGCGGATCGTCACCACAGCGCAATCAAAGGGTTTCCCTGCTCTGTCGGGTGATCAGAATACCCGGTGACCCAACAGAGTCCAGGGAATGGCTGCGAAGTCAGTCCTGGGGACCTAGAATAGCCCCAGGGCTGTCTGTGTAACAAGCCAGTGAGCAGGGCAGACTGTGTGCTGCCCTGATCACTGCCTGTGTCATACTAATACAGATTATAATGTATTAGCATATATGAATACATTACTAAGTGTAACAAAAAAAAAAATGTAAAACAGTTCTCCCTTCATGGGATTTAAAAAAAAAGGTAAAAAAAAACCTGAAAAAGTGTAAAAAAAACTGAATAAAAAATAAGTAATAAAATAAAAATTTATATTTAATAAAAAATAATTGTGCATATATTACACACACAAAAAAACTTACACATATTAGGTATCCATATGACCATAATAACCTGTAGAATTAATCTAACAAGTTATTAAGTGTGAAATGTGAATAGTGTAAAAAAAAAAAAATTGTTTTAAAAATAAAGAAAAAATTTTGCAATTATTTGTAAGTGAACTTAAACTATTCCCCCATGAAGTACAACTTGTCTCGAATAAAACCAGGCCTCATACAACTGCGTCATTGAAAAAGTAAAAAAGTTACAACTGTTGAGACGCAAGGAGGCAAAAACTAAAAATATGTTCTGGTCATTAACTACTTTTCTAGCGTTCGGCTTAAGGGGTTAAAGGAACACCCCACCCCAGCCTGTTGCCAGTTTGTTGGTATTTTCTGGTGTTTGCTTTTGCATTTAGCAAGCTATTTCATCAGTGTTTTTTTGCTACTCCTGACCTGTTTATGAATAAACTCTCTCTGCCCTGACGTTTGCTGTGATTGACTATTGTCTGTTTTCCCTTTCTGAAACCTGTTGTACACCACCCCAAAATGTGAGTAATCACATCGAGGATAGCAACCTAGAAGTTTCCTGGTGGTGAAGGGCAGGGGCTCCTTAGACTCAGGAAAAAAACAACTCCTATCTCAATTGGGAAAATGCAAAAAAAAAGATGCAAAGAGCAGAAGCCCAGCTCCCAAAAAATAAAAAATGTGAAGAAATTAAAAGTTAACTTATAGCAAAATAAAAAAAAAACTCAGCAAAATTAATACTGAAATAAACGGGTACGGGTTCAAAATACAAAAAACACTTAAACACACATAGGGGGAAAATGTAAAAAAATTTTCTAGGTCAAATTCACTTTTTTTCCCCAAATAGAAACCAATTCACTTGCCCCTTTGGGATTTCATATTGTCTCTGGAGAAATTAAAAGGGGCCCCTCTGTTTGGTTGCAAGGGGCACTATATGGAATTTTAGATTTTAAAGGCCTCGTTCACAAGGTTTTTTTGGGGAAAGGATTGGCGCCGAACTCTGCGCCGGATTTGCGCTTGCATTTGGGCGCCAATCCGTCCCTGTTGGGTGTTAAACGTTTTTTATCGAAAAAATTGAAATCGGAAAGGGTTTTTTTGGGGGATCAAAATTTTCCAGATCATGCGTTAAAAAAGGGTTTAAAAATCTAGCATCATCTTTTTAAGATCGCCCCTTTTTTTCGGCGTTCCTGAATTTTGGCGGCCAGAAAAACAGATTATAAAATTTAAAGAGAAAGGGTGAAAATGTGTTTTCAAAGCTTTCTGGGATGTGTAGGGTTTTGCGGGGGGGGGGAAAAAATCACATGACCTCGTTTTACATAGAACGCGTTTCTTTTTTCAGCCTAAAGTGTTTTCAGCGTCCTCATGGGGGAAAGGACGTGCGCTCTGCCTGGGCCCCAAAAAAGCTCACCCAAAAATTAGTCAAATTTCGGGCCCAGAGAAACCTCTGCTTTTTACTGGGGATCCTTCCAATTTATTTTATATTAGAAAATTTGAAGATTTTATGTATTACAAAGAAAAATTTTTAAAGCGCATTTTACCGGTGTAAAGTCAGGGCGGGGGGAGGGGGGGGGGGGGGGCCCCCGGGGCGAAAACAGCCCGCTCTATCTATAAAGAACTTTGGGGTAAAGTTCCCAAGCCCTTAGTGAAATTATTGTTTGGAAAAATTTTATTATAAACCCGTTTTGCTTTTGAAGTATTTCCGGGATATTGGGAAAGTCTGAACTTATTTTGGGAAATAAAATCATTTCTAGAAAACTGCAGGTCTTTTTTGTTGGGTTGCAAAACTCCACTTTTATTACAGTATACTTTTCAGATAGGTGTTAAATTTTTTTTTTAAAACCCCATTACCCCTGTAAAATTTTTAAATATTTAAACCTTGCATTAAATTTTACAATCCAGCAATTTTGTAGTCAGCACCCCCCCCCAACCCCCCTCAAAGGTTGTTTTTTTCCCAAAAATTTTACCGTGTTTTCGTACGAAAACACCCACAGTTACGTTTTTTGATTTTTGGGCGCACCCAGTACTGTTCATTGACGCGCTCTACGTAAATTTTAAAACGAAATTTCCTATATTCACCACAGGTGAATTGAAAGGTCCCAAAAAAATACCGTGAATTATACGAAAACTTTAACAGATACGTGTTTTTTGTTTTTTGGCACCCAGTACGGGTTTCATTGAGCAAAATCTACGTAAATCTTAAAACAGAAAATTTCAAATTTTCACCACGGGTAAAATTGAAAGGTGAAAAAAAATTACATTTTTATTATTTTAAAAAATAAAGTTACGGGGTTTTTTGATTTTTGCGCACCCTTTACTGTTCATTGACGCGTTCTACGTAAATTTTAAAAAAACTAAAGGCAATTCTTATTCACCACGGGTGAATTGAAAGGTGCAAAAAAAAAACCCGGTTATTATTTTAAAAAAAATAACAGTTACGTGTTTTTGATTTTTTTTTTTGGGGCCACCCAGAAACTGTTAAATTGCCGCAGCTTTCAAATAAACCCTTAAAACAGAAATTTTCTATTCACCACAGGTGAATTGAAAGGGCAAAAATACATTTTATTATATCAAAACATAACAGTTTACGTTTTTTTTGACTTTTGCGCACCCATTACTTTTCTTTGGGAGGGCAGCATCTACAAAAACCCTTAAAAAACAGAAAATTTTTTTATTCCCCCAACGGGTAAATTTGAAAGGTGCAAAAAAACCGTTTATTATATAAAAAACTTTAACTTTTTAGGGTTTTTTTTTAAAAAATTTTTTGCGCCCCCAATTTTTTTAAACTGTTCATTGACGCACACTCTACAAAAATTTTTAAAACAGAAATTTCCCCAATATTCACCACAGGGTGAATTAAAAGGTTTCAAAAAAAAACCTTTTAAATTATAACAAAAAATAACATTTACTTTTTTTTTTGACTTTTGCGAAAACCCAGAAATTTTTCATTTCGCAGAAATCTACGTAAATTTTTAAAACAGAAATTTCAATATTCCCACGGGGGAATTAAAAGGGTGCAAAAAATACCGTTTTTAATTTTATACGAAAACATAACAAAATTGTTTTTTTGACTTTTGCCCCAACCAGTACTGTTCTTTGCCCGCACCCTTTAAAGAAAAATTTTAAAAACAGCAATTTTTTAAAAATTCACCCCCGGTAATTAAAAGGGTTTGAAAAAAAAAATACCGTGTTTTTTTCAAAAACCAAAACCCAAGATAGTTTTTTTTATTTTTGCGACCCAGCACTGTTTTTTTGACGCAGCAAAACAAAAAAAAAAACTAAAAAAAAAAAAAAAATTAAAAAAAAAAAAAAAAAAAAAAAATAAAAAAAAAAAAAAAAAAAAAAAAAGAAATTTCTATATTAAACCACGGGTAAAATTGAAAGGGGCAAAAAATTTAACTTTTTATTAAAATCAAAACAAAAACAGTTACGTGTTTTTTGTTTTTTTGCGCCCCCCAGACTGTTCATTGACGAGCACCCTTACAAAATTCTTAAAACCGCAATTCTTTTTTCACCACGGGTTTAAAATTGAAAGGTGCAAAAAAAAATCCCTTTTATTATACCAAAACATAACAGTACGTGTTTTTTGGACTTTTCCCCCAGCCCAGTTTTGTTGATAGACCCCTTGAAATTTAAAATTTGAACCCAAAGAAATTTTTTGTTTTGATTAGAAATTTTTAGAATGCTGTGATTTGCCGTCTTTTTAAAAAAGAGACTTTCCAAAACAAAATTCCCATCCCTTTCCTCAAATTTTTATTTTTTCTGGAAATGGAGCAAAAAGCAGGTGGTAAGCGAGAAAGGGGGGGGTAGCACATGGGGTTTAGAGGTACGGAGAAGGTGCCCCTTTCCAGTGCGGGGCACAACCGCATGCCAGCAATCGTCAGTTGAAGGACCGTCGGGCCCTTGTCATCGCTGGTGGGGCCCTGTGAATTAAGTAACAACACGTCCCCAACTGTCCTTCAGTTTTTTAATAAACCCTGCTTCTACATCTTACCTCCTCGTCCCCCCAGTCCGGCCACAAATGTCTTTCTTTCGCATCATCAGCATCCTTTCCAAACCCATAAAAGCACCCCAAATTTCAACCGATTCCCCCACTGGGGATAACCCCATTGTCAAAAAGACCTCTTGATAAACAAAATGCGGTTTGGGGTCAGAAGGCTTTGTTAAAAGATCAAGAAGGGGGTGATTTAGTCTGCTCTGAAGCCCCCTTTTCTGAGCCCCCCCCAAGGAGGGGGAAGGGGAAACCCGGGCAAACGGCCCAAAAAACCCCGGGGGTTGGCAAAAGCCTTGCGTGCCCCCTTTCTTGAGCCCGCCAAACCCTTTTGGATGGAAAAAAATCAGGACGACCCGTCACCTGTGTTGATGATGAAAGATGATGAGGGCCCTTGCGGATCCATCCTGGTTTTTTTCCCCCAGAATTTTTCTTGCGAGCGCTTCTCAGTGGACGAAGGGGGGAAGACGATGGGGGGGGAAAAGTCAAATAGGGTCCCCCCAAAAAAAGAGGGGGGGCCGGGCGCAGAAGTCCCCTGATTTGATTCCCCCAAACCACGGTCAGCGCAAACCCCCCTCCTTTGCTTATCGCCGTTTAAAAAGGCCAGGACCTCTCAAGCTGGGGCCCTTTTTTGAGCAAGCCTCTGAAATTTACCCAGCGATGTCTTTTGCCGCCTTTTTTCCCTAAACGCATAAGTAAGGCCCAAAACCTTTTTGGGGGTTAAACCCCCCCAACATTTTAGTCCCCATGCAGCGAATTTCATGAGTTTTAAATGGAGGGAAAAAACCCCTTGGCCCAAAAAAAGGGCCCGGGCCCTGCCGGGCCCCCAACCCTGTTCCCCCCCCCCCTTGTTCCCCGCCTCCTCCTCCTCCCCCACCACCAAAAAGGGGTTTCCCCCGCTGCCCCTGTCTCTCAGAGTCAAGATCAAGGGGTCACCTCCGCTTTAAACCCCCACCGTCCCCCGGGGTCCCCAGCACCACCTAGACCCATCCTACCCCTTCTCCCTTTCCCCCAGTTTTTTACGACCTGCACGCCGTACAGCGGGCCCGGGCTAGCCCGCCAGCCTTCTGTCCCTTTCCCGGTTTGGGAACAGAAGAAAACCCCTTTAACCCAAACCAACCCAAACCAAAAAACCTGAAAGTCGGATTGCCAGGCTTTTGGCCCTTTGGAAATGGGTTTTCCCTTTCCCGTCGGTGGACACAGGTTGGTTGCCAAAAGTCTTTGGGCCCTTTGCCTGCCCCCCAAAACCAGAAAGGCCCCCCAAAGGGATTTCTTTTCCAAAAAGCCGTCCAGCCCTGGCCAAACCACGTGTCATTTTAAAATTTCAAGGGGTTGTCTGATCTTGTCCGGAAAAGTCCATCTCACCCCCGACACCCTGGGCTATAAGCACGGGCCAAGGGGGGCTTAAAATCTCAGTGGGGCACTCATGGGGGGAGCTGGGTGGATATCTCTGGGGGGACGGGGGAAACTCAGGGTCCCGGACCGCTCTTCAAAAAGCAGGGGGTGGTTCAGGGCTCTTTCCCCAAGGTTTCCCCTTTGGGGGCATTTACGTCCCAGAGACACCAAAGGGCCCTGTTGAAATTATCCGCCTTGGAGGAAACCCTTCCACACAATGGTAGGAGCTGTGGACGGCTCTAAGCAACGGACCCCCCAAGGGGTGGCGGGGGGGAAAAAGAACCCTTTTGCCAGGCAAGGTTTTTTGTGCGGGAAAAAGGGCGAAAACTTCGGCCGCCCCTTTTTTTCGGTAGGTGGAGCACATCCCCCTTCCTTGGGACATGGGGGCATTTAACCTTGTCGTCCAGAAATTTCTAAAGAGCTACCCGGGGGTTTGGGCGACTGCTGAAGAAAAGGTCAGGTCTGAGTTCGCACTTCCGCCCTTTTGCCACCCTGCTTCATCCCCCCTGGCTGCGGTTTTCAGCGTCGCTCGGCCCCCCCGCAAAACCCCCAATTTTTGAATGGCAACAGGGAATTTTCCCCTTTCCCCCACATGCTCCGGCGATTGTGGGCCCCGCAGGCCCTTGCCAAATTTGCAGTAAGAAGTGACACATGGGCCCGGGCAAGCGCGGGAAAGGACCTCGGGGGGGTTGAAAACCCCCGAGAGTGGAGGCAGGTGAAAGAGCTCTTTCACCATCCTTTTTTATTTTGAAGAAGCCACCAAAAAAGGTCATGCGGGGCAATGCCCTTGGGCAGCCCTGGGGGCATTGGGGATCTTTGTTTTTGGAACATTTGTTGGACACTCTGAAACAACAGGTCCCGGGGCCCCGACGGAGGAGGGGGACGGACACAGATGCGGAAAAAACCCGGGGCCTTTTTTCTCCCTCAAATCCACAAAGGGCCCGACAGTTTCAACAAATTTTATCGGGCTTTATTAGGCGTGGTTGGGGTCCAAAGCTAGTGCAAGGGGGGGGGGATCAGGGTCTTAGGGCAAACATCTCAGGGAAAAACCCGGGCTTTTTGAAGCTGTGCCGGGGGCAGCGGAGAGGAGGAGGGGGGGTAATTTCCCAGGGCACCGATGTTTTTCCGACGTCCCTGCCTTGGAAAAAAGGTTGGGGCGCTTTTGAGGGGGAGGAGGGAAAATGGGGGAAGATCAGTTTGCTTTGTGCCCCCCGACCCCCAGAGGCCCTTTGGGAAAAAAACAAGGCTCCAAACTCCCCACATGGTGCTTGGGTGCTCCATTTCCTCCAACATGAAACCTCGCATTAAGGCCATCAAAATGACAAAGTTTTAATGGGGGGCCAAACCCCCCTGGGTCCCCGGGACAAAACAAAAAACAGCACTTTCCCTTTTCCCCCCCCCAAATAGAATTAATATGCGGAAAAGGAGACCCTTTCTGATTGGGTCAAATGGTGACATCCCGTTTCGTCTGCTTTTAGGTTCCCCAATTTTCACGGTGGGAAAAACCCCAGGAAGTGACCGCAGTAGAGTTTCCAAATAGGTTTTTTGCTGGCGCAGCAGGCAAGGTTTGGGAGAACCTAATGGTGACCCCCGGGAATCTTTGTTTTAAAAACCTCACCCCCGCATTTCAAAGCAGGGGACACATCCAACAACAGAGTTTAGCTTTAAGATCATGGTTTCACACCCAAACTGCGTTCAACAACCCATGTTTTTGCATTTTTTTTTGGACCCAATAGAATTTTGGGTATCCAAAAAGGACGAATTTCCCACTGGGTCATCACGCCATTGAGGTGGGTTTTTTTTCCCCCAGCAGCCAGCGTCATATCCCGAGCGAAACCTTTAGCACAGCCTTTTGGGGGAGTTTATTACCCCGAACCCAAAAGCTCCCCGGCTTTCCACAGTTTAAAGTGGACGGGTTTTACTTTCATCAAGGGTGAAAACAGGCATGGATCTCTTTATGATGTTGTGGCCCCCAAATTTCCCGAAACCCCCCCGATTAGTTTTCCGGGCTTAAAAACACATTTTCCCTTTTTAAAAAGAAATGGTTCCCCTTGGGAAAAATTTTTTTTAAAAAAGATCATTTTTTACTGCAATTTTTATTCTCTTTTTCCCCAAAAATTTATTTTGATGGTTTTTCTGTTTAGGGGGAATGTTAAAAAAAACAGGGAAAAGGTTTCATGGGCAACACCCAAATTCCCTTTACTCACTTTATCTTAAGAAGGGTTTTTGCATTGGGCAATGGTTTTTTAGGTCATTTTTTGCTGTGAGATACAGCAATAATCAAGGTCCTTTTTGGGAAAAGAAAAAAGTGAAACTAATTTGGCAAATTTTTCCCTCCAAAAATTTTTAATTTGTGGCTGAGAAATTTATATTTATAATTTTTTTTGGGGATTTTTGCTGTGAATTCAGCCCATAAATTTTGGTCCCTTTGGGAATAAAATGTGGCCCCTTTTAAATGGGCCCTTTTTTCCCCCAAATTTTTAACATTGGGGGAAGTCATTTTTAAAATTTTTTTTGGGGCATTCTGCTTTGGAAATTTCAGCAATTTCTACATATCCTATTATAAAAAAAAAATTTTTTCTAACAGACATTTTTTCTTCAAAAATTACCAAAGGGCTCAAGGGGGATGCTTTGAATTTTTGGGGGCATTTTTTCTTTTGACATGCGCTATACTACGGTCCTATTCTAAAAATGTTGGGTTTTTAACAGACATTTGTTTTCCCCAAATTTACCCAAAATGGCGCAAGGGGGCATTCTTTTGAATTTTTTGGGGGGATTTGGGGGTGTTACAACAGTATATACGGTCCTATTCTAAAAATTTTTTTTTAAAAAAGACATTTGTTCTTTTACAATTGACCCAAAGTGGCTCAAGGGTCATGCTTTTAAAATTTTTTGGGGGGATTTTTTTGTGGGCATGCAAACTATACTACAGGTCCCCTTTTTTTTAAAAAAGTTGTTTTCTAACAGCCATTTGTTTCCCTTTACAATTGACCAAAATGGGTCAAGGGGCATGCCCTTTTAATTTTTGGGGGGGATTTTGCTGGGGACATGCAGCTATACTACAGGTCCTTATTCTAAAATGTTGTTTCTAACGGGAAAATTTTTCTTTAAATTTTAAACCCAAAATGGTCAATGGGCATGCCTTTTTAATTTTTGGGGGGGTTTTTTTTGTGACTGCCAAACTATAATACAGGTCCTATTCTAAAAAATGTTGTTTCTAACAGAAAATTTGTTCTGCACAAATTTTCAAGAGTGGGTCAAGGGGGATGGTGCGTCAGAAAAAGGAAAAGGGAGGACACTTTTAATTTGGGCACATATTGCAAAAAGAATTGTTTTTGGAAGATCTTTAAAAATACTATCAATCCCCGAATTTAGAAAACCCCTTTAAAACAATAAAAAAAAAGAAACAAAGACATGGTGGGATTCCCTCCTTTTTTTTAAAAATGTGGTTTTTTTAGAATTAAAATTTCTTAAAAAAAATTTCAAATTACCCAAAAAAGCTGTTTTAAAAAAAATTTCCCCTGAATTTTTACAAGGGGAGGGGACAGGAAAAAATTGACCAGATTTTGGTTTTTCAGAGAAAATGGAGTATTTGGGGCAAAAGACCCGAGAACAAAATACGAGACCATTTCCCCCAGCCCCGTTGAGTAAAAAAAAAAAAAGAATTTCCAAATAAAGGGGACCTGGGGTTTAACAGGAGCTTTTAAAACCCCCGTATTTCCAAGTGAAGCCAAAATTTGGTCCCACTCATACGGAGGGGCAAGCCCCAACCCCGGTATTTTTCGGGGTACAGAGGAAGGCTGGAGTTCCCCAACTTTCCCCTTTTCCCCCACTTGCTTAAAACCCCGACAGTTTTTTTTTGCTGCGTCATCAGGGCATTTTTCCTGCGTGTTAATAGATACGGAAAGCCAGCCTGGGCTTTCACCCCCACACCCCCTGTAACTCCGGGGGCCCCGGGTCATGCTGTGGCCCCCGGACAGGTAAGTCAATGTCCAGTGAAACTAAAAAAGGGGTTGAAAGGGCTCCTTTTTTCCCGGCACTTTTTAAAAGTGGGGGTCATGCGGTTTGGGGGTCATGCTGTGGCCCAGGGGAAAAGGGGGATAGTCAATGTCCAGTGAAAATAAAATTTGGTTTGGTTAAAGACTCCTTTTTCCCCCCCCCTTTTTAAAAATTTGGGGGGGGATGCAGGTTTGGGGGGGGTGGGGTGGGGAAAGGACAGGTTTAGTCAATGTCCAGTGAAAATAAAAGGTTTTTGAAAGCCCCCTTTTTTCCGGGGACTTTTTAAAAGTGGGGGCATGCCCGGTTTGGGGCTCATGCTTTTGGGGCCCCCCGGACAGGTTTATTTAATGTCCCCGTGTAACTAAAATGGGGGTTTAAAAACTCCTTTTTCCGGGCCTTTTTTTAAAAGTGGGGGTTTATTTGGGGTTTGGGGGGTCAAGCTGGGGGCCCAGGAAAAGGTAAAGTCAAAGTCCATGAAACTAAATGGGGGGTTGAAAAAACCCCCTTTTTTCCGGCACTTTTTAAAAGTGGGGTCATGCAGGTTTTGGGGCTATGCGTGGCCCCCGGACGGTATTGTCAATTTTCCCCGGGGAAACTAAAATGGGGGTTTTAAAGATTTCCTTTTTTTTGGCACTTTTTTTAAAAGTGGGGGCTTCAGGTTTTGGGGGGTATGCCCGTGGCCCAAAAGGCGGAAAAGGGCAATGTCCGTGAAACTAAAATGGTGGTTTGAAAGACACCTTTTTGGCACTTTTTAAATGTGGGGGTCTCAGGTTTTTGGGGGCCTGCTGTTTGGGCCCCGGGCAGGTATAGCCCAAAGTCCAAGGGGAAACTAAAATGGTGGTTTTTAAAAACTCCTTTTCCGGGACTTTTTAAAAGTGAGGGTCATGCAGGTTTGGGGCTCATGCTGGGGGCCCCCGGACGGTATGTCCAAAAGTCCGTTTAAATAAAATGGGGGTTTGAAAGAACCTTTTTTCCGGGGAAATTTTTAAATGTGGGGGTTTATGCAGGGGGTTTTGGGGGTCATGCGTGGCCCCGGACGGTATTTGTCAATGTCCAGTTAAACCCAAAATGGTGGGTTTAAAGACTCCTTTTTCCGGCACTTTTTTAAAAAGTGGGGGGGCATGCAAAGGTTTTTGGGGGTCATGCTGTGGCCCCCGGACAGGTTTTAGTCAATGTCCATTCAAAATAAAATTGGGGGTTGAAAAACTCCCTTTTTCCGGGGAAATTTTTAAATGTGGGGTCCCTCAGGTTTTGGGGGTCTGCTGCGTTCCAGGCAGGGATATTCAAAGTCCAGTTTAAATAACCTGATGGTTTAAATTTATTTCTGCCCTTTTGGCACTTTTTAATTTTTTGGGGGGATGCAGGTTTTAAAGGGGCAGGCCCGTTTTGGGACAAGCAGGGATAGTAAATTTGGGCCGTACTTTTTTCTGTGAATTTTTTTTTCCCAAGTGTTTGCCTAAGTGGTAGGACGTATCCATTTGACGGGTTTTGGGTGTTAATTTCGCTTCCCTTTCCCCCTTGGGTTTTGGGTTTTAATAATAAGGTGTTTTTCTCTCCCCTAGACTTTAAAGGTAATTTGCTTTATAATGTTGCTCACTAAAAAGAAAAAAACCTTATCGATACCCGGCCCCACTAATCGAAATATCGATCATCTCGATTGCCAACCAATCGCCAACACTAGTCCCTGTCATTTCGGTAATCCAACTGCTCCCCTTTTTGGGAAAAGTGGAATTTGTCGTCCTTCCCCCGCCCGGCGAATCCGCCGGGGGTGGGGAGAAAAATGAATGCACATTTTTTTACGGCGGGGTAAATGCCGTAAACAATGCCCTTGTCCCAAAGGGCCGGGGGCGGCGCCCCCCCGCGCCCGGCCCCCCCCCACCGCGAAATCCCCCCCCCGGGGCCCCCATCCCCCCTTATTCACGGCGGATTTTTGAGCTCAATACGGCTCACAAATCCGTCGGGAATAAGCCGTGTGAGCACGGCCAAACAGTTCACAAACATGTGGCCCATAGTCCTTACTCATAGTTGATATATGTGAATACTAAACATAGCTTTTTATAGAATGCTGAAAGCACCTGAAGTAGGGGAATGGAATGACAAAGATACACCCCATAGAAGGAGATAGGACAGAATTAAGCCTAAAACAGATATATAAATAGATATACAACAGACATACAAGACTATATGCAAAGGGAAATTATTATGTAGGTATGCATGACTAAAAACATCATGTAATGCAATTTGTTAAAAAAGTGTCAAATGATCAGTTTAATTAAGTAGCAATTTACTGAGAATACTAAAGAGCAAACAAATGGCACAAAAAATTGTAAAAAAAAATTCTTTATTGGGTTTTCCCAATTTCCAATAGGGAGCATTTGAAGCCGCGTGACCACCACAACATTCATGTATTAAAGTGAGCTGGATACGTAAATTTTTTGGGTTTTGGTCCTTAAACTCTGTTCCTCAGCATGGCCTTCTGCCAAACTCGCAACTGACACAAAGTGTCAGCCATTATATTCCCCAGCGCTGTACATGGTATGTTGTCATTCACGTTGTTCTTCGTCCCTTCACAATCCAAATTTCAAATTAACACAACTTGGAGTGTGAGGGAACCTGAGTACCCAGAGGAAACCTGCGCAAACAGAGAAAGAATAATAAAACTCTTTGCAGATGATGTCCTTGATATGACTTAAAACCTAGGACCCCAGCGCTACAAAGTAACAGTGCTGACTGCTGAGCTACTGCGCTGCCCTTATCTTAATAGCTTAACATTCTGCTTTGAGGGAACATATCTTAATAAAATTAAATTATAATATTTTAATTAATTGCATATGCTTTTTTTTCAAATGAAGTAGAAAAAAAAGTAAAAAGTAAAAGTAAAGTAAAAGTAAAAGTAAAAAGGAAAATAAAATAATGAACAAAAAAATCCCAGTTTTTAATTTATTGCTTTTCCTTGGGCTTTTATGGCACCTGAATTCTTTGAGGCATGGATGTCATTAATGATAAACAATTTTCTACATAAAGCTGCTTCCAGCTTCTTTGAAGAGCAGCTCAGCTTTGGAGGAGAGAGCTTTATCATGGTCCAATTTTTTTCATCTCTACTATGAATCTTCAATCAGATTGAGATCTGGACTGTTTGCCTTCATATTATTGAGTTGATATGCCCTTTCTGAAGAAAGGCTTTAACATTCTTTGCTTTATGACAAAATGCATTGTTGTCCTGAAAAATTACATAATCAACAAAACCATTTTCTATCAATGGGAAAAGTGTCCAACATTTCTATCTATACCTAGGCTATTGTGGTAATGGCATCTTTCTTGATCCTCTACCTAGCATGCAGCCCCATTCTATGAATGAGTGGGGAAATGTGATCGTTATCTCCAGGCTTCATTTTTCATGGTATTTTGTTCCTATAGAACAAATGTTTTAGCGTTATCTCTTTGGGAAATGCAGATTGGTAATGGATCATCCAATATTTTACTTCTCATTTTGTTTGGCCTTTTAATATGTATATGCAATTTTATTTATTTGATTTCTTATAGTCCGGTCACAATTGCCTATATTTTCTGTTTTTAAGATACAATTCTTTTATTTGATTTTTCTCATCTCGTTTCAGGTCCGAGGCCAAAAGGCAAGCTGGCCTCAGACTGTAAGAACTGAGATGGGACAACCCTTGTAAGCTTTCTTTCCTAGAGCTTTAATGGTTTCCTTCAGTCTCCCAATGTTTTTATTTTATAAAACAATTATTATTTTATTATTATTATTATTATTATTATTATTATTATTATTATTATTTTTTTGAATTGCAATTAATTACAAGTCACTGTACATACATAACATGAGTTCAAATAAGATACACTGTCAACAATAGATGACTAACAACTGGTACAAAGGGATAGAGGACCCTGCCCACGAACGCTTACAGTCTAAAAGGAGGAAAAAGAGACAGGAGGTGGGGGCAGACATGTTTGAGGGGGTAAAAAGGGAAGCAGGGTTAGATGGGTTTAAGGCTATCCAAAGAGATGATTTTTCAGGTTGTTTTGAGCTAAGAAAATGGAGAAGATCTGGTGTATTTGGGTATGATTCCAGTGTAAACGAAGATGTAAAAGTCTTGGAGACGTTGTGTAAGGAGCTGACAAGAGGGGAGCGAGGAGAAGGGCTTGTGAGGAGCAGAGATTGCATAAGGGGAGATACCTGAAGATTAAGGCAGAGATGTATGGGGAGGAGGCAGGTTATTTTTTTTTTACTATAATAATAATAAAAATAATAAATAATAATAATAATAATAATTATATATTATATATATACAGTCATATGAAAAAGTTTGGGCACCCCTATTAATCTTAAATCATTTTTAGTCCTGAATATTTGGGTGTTTGCAACAGCCATTTCAATTTGATATATCTAAAAAACTGATGGACATCAGTAAAAATTTCCGGATTGAAATTAGGTTTATTGTACTAAAACAAAATGTGCAATATGCATTAAACCAAAATTTGACCGGTGCAAAAGTATGGGCACCCTTATCATTTTATTGATTTGAATACTCCTAACTACTTTTTACTGACTTTCTAATCTAAGAAACTACACCCCTTAAAGTATTCAAAACCGCATTTAGGAAGTTTATTAACCCATTAGGTGTTTCACAGGAATGAAAGCAAAGTGGAAGTGAAATTTCAAAAATTTCACTTTTTTTTGCAGATTTTCAATTTTTATACATTATTCACAAGAATACGGTAAATGTGATCAGGGAAATGCAACTTAATATTGATTCCCCAGAATCTGCCATTTTCAGAGATATCCCATATGTGGCACTAGTGCATTATTTGGCTCAACCACAAGCCCCAGAATAGGAGGAGCACCTACTGGACTCTGGAGTCTCATTTTCATTACGATTTTATTTAGGGGCCATTTCAGGCTTGCAGATGCGCTAAGGTGTTAAAACTTAATAAACACCCCCTAAAAAGACCCCATATTGGGAACTACACCCCTTAAGGAATATATACAGGGGTGTAGTGAGCATATCGACCCCACAGGTGTGTCACAAAAATTTTTAGCGCTAGGAATATTGAATATATTGAATATTGGCACCACATTTGCTATGCGCCAATCCTTTGGGACATACCCCGTTATTAGACAGTCCATGAATATTAAGAATAGGGGCCTATCTATGACATCACTTAACTCTCTTAGGACACGTGGGTGTAATGCCATCTGGACCTGGGATTTGTCTATTTTAATCTTCCTAAGACGGAGCTGCACTTCTTCCTGGTTAGACAAGAAACCTTTAAGTTGGAGTTTACCACATCTCTCTGTTCAACAGGAAGGTCATCCTCCTCGGTAAATACAGTGGAGAAAAAAGTGTTTAATACGTTTGCTTTTTCTCATTGCCCTCTACTGTCTCTCCCTCAGTATTTTTCAAAGGGCCAACATTTTCCGTTTTAATTTTTTTTACTATTTATATAGTTAAAAAATATTTTGGGGTTAGTTTTACTTTCTATAGCAATATGTCTTTCCGTCTCCAGCTTTGCTTCCTTTATCCTTATTTTACACACTTTATTTTTTTTCCCTATAGCTTCTTAGTGCCTCTTCACTGCCCTCCTGTTTTAGTAGGTGAAACGCTTTCTTTTTGTTTTTTATTGCCTCTTTTACATCCCTGTTGATCCACATTGGGTTTTTTCCTGTTTCTAATTTTTTTATTACCATAAGGTATGTACCTCTCACAGTGGTAGCCTAGGATGTTTTTAAAAATATCCCATTTATTATTAGTTCTGCCATATTTAAACACATTGTCCCAGTCAATACGGTTTAGGGCCTCCCTAAGCAGAATAAAATTAGCCTTCCTAAAATTCAGTGTTTTTGTGGCTCCTTGACAAAAAACTCTATTGAAGGATAAACGGAAATTTATTATATTATGGTCACTATTCCCTAGGTGCCCCTCAACCTGAACCTTTGTTACTCTGTCAGGTCTATTAGTTAATATTAGGTCTAGAAGGGCCTTTCCTCTAGTCAGTTCTTGCACCATTTGGCAAAGGTAATTATCATTAGTTATTGACAAAAACCTGTTTCCTTTATGAGAGCTACAAGCTTCAGATTCCCAATTGATGTCTGGATAGTTAAAGTCGCCCATAATAATAACCAAATAACTAAATAGACTGTAACCCTGCAAGTTAACCGCCCAGTCGTAGCTCTCGTCCAGCCCTGTCTCAGTTATCCCCACTATGTCATATTTTTTCTTCAGCTATTAATACTTCTAGTTCATTTAATTTTTGTTGGTCAGACTCCTGGCATTGGTCAGCATGCAATTTATAGATTTTTCAGTTTTTATTCCTTTCTCCCTGATATTTTTAATCGATTGCTACCCCCCCTCCCTCCACTCCACCCCCTGTTTTATTCCTAATTCCTAGCTCTCTATCTTCACTATCTTGCATGCTATATGTGTAGTTACCCTCCCCCCCAGTCCCGAGTTTAAATATTCCTCCAACTTCCTGGCCATTTTGTCCCCCAATACAGCTGCACCCTCCCCAATTAGGTGCAGCACATCCCTAGCATAGAGTCTGTAGCCAAGACAGAAGTCAGCCCAGTGATCCAGGAAACTATAGGCCAGTAAGCTTAACCTCTGTTGTAGGTAAAATGTTTGAAGGTTTTCTCAGAGATGCTATCCTGGAGTATCTCACTGAAAATAAATGTATAACGCCGTTCCAGCACGGGTTCATGAAGGATCGGTCCTGTCAGACTAATCTCATCAGCTTCTATGAGGAAGTCAGTGCTAGACTGGATCGGGTGAGGCACTGGATGTCATATATCTAGATTTTTCTAAAGCATTTGATACGGTGCCACATAAAAGGTTGGTAAATAAAATGAGAATGCTTGGACTGGGGAAAAATGTGTGCAGTGGGTAAGTAACTGGGCTCACTGATAGAAAACAAAGGGTAGTAATCAACGGTACATACTCAGACTGGACCGCTGTTACTAGTGGGGTACCACAAGGGTCAGTATTGGGCCCTATCCTCTTTAACATTTTTATTAATGATCTTACACAGGGAATACACAGTAGAATATCGATCTTTGCAGACGATACTAAGCTCTGTAAAGTAATCAACACAATAGAGGATAATATGTTATTACAAAGGGATCTGGATAAGTTGGAGGCCTGGGCAGGGAAATGGCAGATGAGGTTTAACACTGATAAATGCAAGGTTATGCACATGGGGAAGAAATCCATTACATGATTACATGTTAAATGGAAAAACACTGGGTAAAAGTGACATGGAGAAGGACTGGGAATCCTGGTGGACAGTAAACTTAATTGTAGCAGCCAGTGTCAGGCAGCAGCAGCCAAAGCAAATAGGATCATGGGGTGCATTAAAAGGGGCATAGATGCACATGATGAGAACATTATTCTCCCATTATACAAGTCAATGGTTAGACCACACATGGAATATTGTGTACAGTTTTGTCACCAGTGCACAGGAAAGACATTGTAGAGCTTGAACAGTACAAAGGCGGGCAACAAAAATAATAAAAGGACTGGGTGGACTACAATAAAACAGAAAGATTGGCAATATTTGGGTTATTTAGTTTTAGAGAAAAGGAAGGCTTCGGGGGGACATAATAAATATGTTTAAATACATCAAAGGTCAATATAGAGATCTCTCCCAAGATTTATTTATACACAGGGCTGTATCTAGAACAAGGGGGCATCCTTTACGTCTTGAGGAACGAAAGTTTCTACATAAACATAGAAAGGGATTCTTTACTGTAAGAGCAGTGAGACTATGGAATTCTCTGCCAGAGGACTGGTCATGGTGAATTCAATAACCGAGTTCCAAAAAGGTTTGGATGCATTTCTGGGGCGTAATAATATAACAAGTTATAGTGACTAGGATTCAGGAAGGGGTCATTGATCCAGGGATTTTTCTGATTGCCAGATTGGAGTCAGGAAGGAATTTTTCCCTAAAATGAGGACAATTGGCTTCTACCTCATTGGGGGTTTTTGCCTTCCTCTGGATCAACACCTTAGCACAACAGGCTGAACAAGATGGACGACTTGTCTTTTTTTTAGCCTTACAAACTATGAAACTATGAAACTATGTGAAAATTAAAAAAAAATTTTTTTCCAATAATCTGCAATTTTAGCTGAAAATGTTTAATTTTTACAAGGCATCCTGGTAAAAAAGCACTCAAAACCTTGTTACGCAATTTCTTCCAAGTTCGGCAATACCCTACATGTGGGTGAAAACTGCTGTTTGGGCGCATGGCAGGGGTTACAAGGGAGGGAGCGCTATTTGGCTTTTGGAACGCAGATTTTGGTGGGGCCATGTCGCATTTACAAAGCCCCCAAAGTACCAGAACAGGTGAAACTTTCCAGGAGTCACCCCATTTTGGATTCAGCACGCCTCATAGATCTCATCTAGGGGTGTATTGTACATATTGGGTGCACAGGTGTTCCAAAGTTGTTGTTTTTTGCATTGGGCTATGAAAATGAGGGGAAAACGCAATTCCGCCATGGTTTTTTGGACTTCAATTTTACAGCGTTCGCCGTGCAGTATAAATGACAGGATATCTTTACTATGGGGTTTGGTACAATTGCAATGATATAGATTTTATATAGTTTTTTTTATGTTTTATTACTTTTACACAATAGAAACAGGTCTATAAAAAATTGCGTTTTTATGTTGTCCTGTTCTGATAGCCATAACGTTTTCAGTTTTCTGTATACGGAGCTGAGTATGGGCTTGTTTTTTGTGGGATGAGTTGATGTTTTTATTAGTACCATTATGGGGGACACATGCCGCTTGGATCACCTGCTGAGTATTACTCAGCAGGTCGATATGATTACAGCGATACCCAATTTGTATATTTTTTTATGTTTTACTGCTTTTACACAATAAAAACACTTTTATTCAAAAAGGAAAACACGTTTGTGCATCGCCATAGTCTGAGAGCCATAACTTTTTTATTTTTCTGGGTACGGAGCTGTGTAGGGCTTGTTTTTTGCGGGAAGAGTTGACATTTTTATTGGTATCATTTTTGGGTGGACAAGACTTTTTGATCAATTTTAAATCCGTTTTTTGGAAGGCAGAGTGAAGAAAATACTGCAATCCTAGTAGTGTTTTTTATTTTTATTTTTAACAGCACTCACCGTGCAGTATCCATGACCAGTTATCTTTACTCTCTGGGTCGATACGATTACGATAATACCCTATTTATATAGTTTTTTTAAAATTCTGAAGCTCTTTAAAAAAAAAAAAAAGTGTTTTTATTGTGTTAAATAATATTTATGCATCGCTGTCTTCTGAGAGCCATAACTTTTTTATTTTTCCGTATACAGAGACGTGTAAGGACATTTTTTTGCGGGATTAACTGAAGTTTTAAATGGTACAATGTTGGTGTTTATATGAGTTTTTGATCACTTTTTATTCAATTTTACGTGCTGCAGGATGTACAAAAATCGCAATTCTGTGACTGTTTTTTGTTTTTGTCTTTTACGGCGTTCACTGTACGGGTTAATTAACATGACAGATTTATAGGGTAGGTCGTTACGCACGCGGCGATACAAAATATGGGTACTTTATTTATTTTTGATCTTTTTTGGGGCGATTGGCGTTTGTAAAGGGGAAAAGGGCGGTGTACCTGTTTTTATTTTATTTTTTGTGTGTGTTTTACTTTTTTTTCACTTTTGACATTTTTTTTTTAATTTTTTTCAATTTTTTATAATTTTTCTGCTAAAAGCAATCAAAAGATTGCTGTTTGAAGGCAGGCCAGTGCACAGTACTAGTGCTGTGTACTGGTCGCCATGATAACTACCTGTCACTAGAGATGGGCGAATTGATTCTAACGAAGTGGAATTCGTTTAGCATTTCAGGAAAACTTCGGTTCGGAACAAAGTCGAACTTTGGGGTACTTCGCGTGAACGAAGTGTGCTTTTGATTGATAAAATGGCTGCGAGCACATGGCGTTACATGGGGCAAAGAACTCTGGGAGGAAGAAGGGCATAGCCTGCATGACATGTGCAGAGATGAAGCCAATCAGAGACCGGCGGGATTCTGTGACGTCACCGCACTATATAAGTCCGGCGCGACGCTGGGAGCTCATACCGCTCTCACTGTACTGATTAGGGAAGGTGCTGCTGCGGCTGTTTGTGATAGCTGATACTAAAGAACTCATTTTTATACAGCGATTTTTAGGGGGTGTCTCAGCTTGTCTCAGAGACTGCTTCTCTTAACGTTCTATTTCTGATTCTGTGGGGTATTGGATCTGAAGTCCAGAGTGCGTCCAGTGCAGCTGCATATACATTTTAATGCTATCTGCTCACAGCACATTGAATATCCAAGGGTGATCTAAGCCTGTTTCTGTTGTATTCATTTAAAGAAACAGCGTTTTTACAGTACAAATACCACTTCATTTTTGGCTGCTCAATTCTTTTGCATAATTTACATCCAGGGGTTAATTAAGCGTTGTTCTGCTGCTGTGGTGACTAAAAGAAACCGTTTATTTCACCGCCAAAAAAATACATTTTTCCTGTAGCATAATTTACAAGCGAAGGTTAATTACAAGTTTTCCTCTTGTTGTGTAGTGTAAAATACACGCCATTGTAACACGCTACAAAGCTGGTAGTTTTTGGCTGCTCAATTCTTATGCGCAATTTACATCCAAGGGCTAACTAAGTATTTTTCTGCAGTTGTACTCAGTAAAAGAAACTTTGTTTTTCACCGCCAAAGAAGAAATTCTGTAGCATAATTCGTATCCGAAGGTTAATTAAGCCTATTTGTGCTTTTATATTCAGTAAAATACACAGAGTTTTTAAACGGCACATGCAAGTCAATTTTTCCTGCCCATTTGTGGAACGCAATTTATATCTAAGGGTTACCCAAGCTTCTTAGTGGGTTAATTTGGAGTCAAATACAGGGTGTGTATTTATCACATACATCAAACAGTGTCTGTACAATTTAGAACAAACAGTATGTCAGACAGAGAGGTGGCTGGCTCTTCACCTGCGAGTGGCAGTGGCACAAACATTCCTGGAGCAGGCCCAGGTCACAGCACAGCAAGGGTCACTCGGTGAGGCCACAACTGCCGCTGTCATCTAGTGGCTGTGTGCTGACTAGCAACCCAAGGGTTCTTGATTGGTTGACTAGGTCATCCACTTCCTCCCAGATGACATCTGACAACCCCAGTCAAGAGTCGGTGGGAACATCAGACACAACCTTATGTTGGCATGGCTCGGGAGCGGGTCAGCGGCCCTCACCTGTCCTCAACCCGCCTCTGTCCCATCTGGTTCCCTCAGCCAGAGATCTACTGTGTGGTCTGGGCTCAGCGCCACTATATAGCGAGGATGAACAATTTGAGGAGGGCAGTCAGCAGCTACTTGGCAGCGAAGAAATGGGGCCAATATCCCCTGCTTCTTGCAGTAGGCGGCAAAGTATAGATGTGGAGAGTGGCATGGGAGGTCATGTTGTGAGGGGTCAGCCTCTGCATACCAAGACCGGTGATGAGGACAGCAGTGACAATGAAACACAAATAGATGATGATGTAGCCGACCGCACTTGGGAGCCGGGTGAAGCAAGGGCTTCATCATCATCAGGAGAAGAGGGCGTCAGCTTGCGCGTCAGGCAGCGGCGCAGCCAGCAAGTGGGTCATGTGGCCGTGAGTCAGCAGGGTAGCAGCAGTGTGAGGTCGGGAGCCAAGCGGCCACGGGGTAAAAAACCCGCTTCGCAGGTCCAAGAAAGTAGTGGCACAGGGGCTCAGCGAGGCAGCGGCGGTAGTAGTCACTCAGTGCGGAGCGTTGGCGGTAAAATCAGATACTCGGCGGTGTGGCAGTTCTTTGCTAAGACACCGGAGGAGCCGAATATGGGTATATGTAGAATCTGTGGGCAGAAAGTGAAGTGTGGCCAGGGAGCTAACGTTGGCACCACAGCCCTGCATCAACACATGCAGCGTCACCATCCGGTGGCCTGGGAGAAACGTGGCTCAGATGTGGTGGTCAATCCTGCCGCCACAGCAACAGCAGCAGCAGCAGTGCCCAGTGCCATGCATGCCATTGCAGCCAATCAAGGCTCCACCACCTCTGTAGAAGGGAGCTGTTTCTCTTCGACAACATCTCCCGGTCCAGATGCTCCTGCTCCTCGCTACTCATGGCGCCAGCAGTCATTCAGCGAGGCGATTGCAAAGAGACAACAGTATGCGTCCAACCATCCTAAGGTGCAGCAGCTGACCGTGCTCCTGTCCAAGTTGTTGGTGTACTGCAGTCCCTCCCTTTGCAAATGGTGGACTCTGCACCATTCAGAGAACTAATGGCTTGTGCCAAGCCGAGATGGAGAGTTCCAAGCTGTCATTTATTTTCCAAAAAGGCAGTACTAGCACTTCATAAATATGTAGAACAGAAAGTGGGCCAGTCCTTGAGCTTATTGGTTTGTTCCAAGGTGCACGGCAGCGCGGACGTCTGGAGCTGTAACTACGGTCAGGGCCAGTACATGTCCTTTACGGCCCACTGGGTGAATGTGCTTCCGGCCCAGGCACACCAACAACTTGGACAGGGGATGCCGCTTTCTCCTCCACGTTGTCAAACTGCGGCTCCTGCGCCAATGTCCGCCTCCGCCTCCTCCTCCACCACCATCATCTCAGCCTCCACAAGTACTGCTCCATCATACCACATGTGTAGGGCACAGCGGTGTCTACACCTGGCTTGCCTCGGAGAATGAAGTCACAGAGGGGAGGAACTGCTCCGCGTCATGCAGCAAGAAATCGATGTGTGGCTTTCTCTGCGCCAACTGCAAATCGGAACCATGGTGACGGACAATAGGAGTAACCTGGTGTCCGCACTGCACCGCGGAGGGATGGTCCATGCGCCCTACATGGCGCATGTGTTCAATCTGGTTGTGAAAAGGTTCCTGAAGTCTTCCACCGATCTTCAGAAGACTCTGAAAATGGCCAGGATACTGTGCATGCACTTCATCGACTCCTATAAAGCCAGGAACACCCTCTCGAGTTGCAGCGGCAGAACGGCCTCCCCCAACACACTCTGATATGCGATGTTTCCACCCATTGGAATTCCAGCCTGCACATATTGGACCGACTGTATGAACAGAGAAAGGCCATTAACGATTTTTTTGATGATCCAGGCGGACAGGAGTACTCCCCTGTGTAACTTTGATGTCAGCCAGTGGCAGCTCATGCGTAGCACCTGCCGTTTGTTGAGGCCATTCGAGGAGGCCACGTTATTTGTCAGTCGCCAGGACTACGGGATGAATAACGTCATTCCACTGCTTCATGTCCTGGAACAGATGCTGAAAAATCTGTCTGGGCAGGGGACTGGAGACGTGACGACTACATCTCGTGGCCACATGAGTCCGGTGGGGACTGAAATGGAGGAGGAGGACATTGGAGCAGAAGCATTGTCTGGTGAAATGAGTTGATTTTCTACCCAGGTGACAAGAGAGGAGGAGCAGGAGCAGCTGGAGGAGGTAGATGGAGATGAGGAAGACGAGGCAGGTGACCCGCAAGCACCGTGGCAGTATACAGTGGAGATGAGGCAGGGAGCCCCTCGGAGTCACTTGTGCAGAAGGCTCGCAGCATGCTGATTTTCCTGGCTTGTGACAACCGAATAGTCAGCATCCGGCAGAGGGATGACTTCTGGCTCTCCACCCCATTGAACCCTCGCTACCGGTCAAAAATAGGAGCCTTTTTCCCAGCTGCTGAGAGGGAGGATAAACTCAAATACTATAGGGAAATCCTCCGTAGTCAGTTGGCCGCTGCCTATGTGCGGCATCGTCCCTCCTCTGACAGGTCTGACCGGGGGTTTCCTCAGCGCTCACGTACTACTGCCGTGGCTACTGTGGGACGGTGGGGGGATAGGAACAGTACCAGCTCCATCAGCAGCAACCTAAGTCTGGAGTCACTGATGAGCAGCTTCCTTCACCCGCCTAGTGGGCAGGGTAGTCTCCAGCAGCAGCAGCAGGACCTGAAGCGGACCCTGAACCAATAGGTGGTGGCCTACTTGGACAGCACTCTGCCACCCCAGTTAGAACATCCGCTGGACTACTGGGCAGCCAAACTGGATGTGTGGCCGCAACTTGCCGAGTTTGCAGTGGAGAAGCTGTCCTGCCCGGCCAGTAGTGTGTCATCAGAGCGGGTGTTCAGTGCGGCGGGGGCAATCGTTACCCCAAGGAGAACTTGCTTGTCCACGGGAAATGTGGAAAGACTGACCTTTGTCAAGATGAATCAGGCGTGGATCGGCCAGGATTTCCACACACCAATGCCTTAGGAATCAAACTACATCAGCCATGACGCCTCACCCAAACTGTGAGAAATGAGTCTGGGTTCAAACTACCTGCCTCAGCCACTATTCTGATGCTGACACCCGCTTGATGCCACACATCTGCTGACAATTTCTCCATCTGCCACCAAACATCTTTACCAGGGACTGGTATTGCCACCCACCTCCACACTCTGTCATTGTGCCACTTTTTTGACCTCATGCTGTGTTGCTGGTGCCGTGACATCCACACTGTGTCATTGTGCCACTCTCTGACCTCATGCTGTTGCTCCTGCTGCCGTCACCTCCACTCTCTGTCATTGTGCCACTCTGTGGCCTACTCCTGTTTTTGCCACCTCCAGAATGTCATTGTGCCACTGTCTGACCTCATGCTGCTGCTGTGACCTCCACTCTCTGTCATTGTGCCACTCTGTGGCCTACTCCTGTTTTTGCCACCTCCAGAATGTCATTGTGCCACTGTCTGACCTCAGGCTGCTGCTACCGTGACCTCCACACTGTGTCATTGTACCATTGTGGCCTACTCCTGTTTTGCCACCTCCAGAATGTCATTGTGCCACTGCCTGACCTCATGATGCTGCTGCCGTGCCCTCCACACTGTGTCATTGTGCCACTCTCTGACCTCATGCTGCTGCTGCCGTCACCTCCAGTCTCTGTCATTGTGCCACTCTGTGGCCTACTCCTGTTTTTGCCACCTCCAGAATGTCATTGTGCCACTGCCTGACCTCATGCTGCTGCTGCCGTGCCCTCCACACTGTGTCATTGTGCCACTCTGTGGCCTACTCCTGTTTTTGCCACCTCCAGAATGTCATTGTGCCACTGTCTGACCTCATGCTGCTGCTGCCGTGCCCTCCACACTGTGTCATTGTGCCACTCTGTGGCCTACTCCTGTTTTTTGCCACCTCAGAATGTCATTGTGCCACTGTCTGACCTCATGCTGTTGTGGCTGCCGCCGTCACCTCCACACTCTGTCACTAATGTTGCCATCTGAGCTCTCAGCTTGTTTTTTTCCAGCTTTCGCTGCGATGACTTTATCAGGCAACATTCCCGTTCAGTTTTTTGGTCAGTTTTGCCCTCTTTTATAGTGAAGCGATTCTAAGAGTGGCGGCAGTCATCTGCGTGTCATACTAAAACACAACATTGTATGAAGACCAAACCAAGCTCCCTCTGCATATTTAAGCGTGGCACAACATTCTACAGCACCCTGCAGGCTCTGTGTAACCTGGAAATAGCTGTTTTTTAACCCGATTGGTCCCAAAGTAATTCGGACCGAGTTTATTTTTGTCGGGAAATTCGGCGAAGTGACCGAACCAAATTTTTGAGAAATTCGCCCATGTCTACCTGTCACCATGCCCAAAATGCATTGCGGGCATGGTGACATCACAGATGACCCCGGGAAGTGCCGTTCACTTCCCGTGGCCATCAGGTAGGAGATCGCCGGGAAGCAGGCTGGAGGTCACTCCGGCCGGGGTTGATACGGCATGCGCCCAGCGGTAATTTACCGCTGGTCCCATGTTGTGATTGCGCGCGGCT
Organism: Phyllomedusa bahiana; assembly: GCA_025379985.1. Lineage (NCBI taxonomy): Eukaryota > Metazoa > Chordata > Amphibia > Anura > Hylidae > Phyllomedusa > Phyllomedusa bahiana. The sequence continues at coordinate 48,851 of JAODAL010015031.1, forward strand.
CGTCTGCAAGCCCGCGTGATCGCCTGGACCTATGCATACGTCCATTTGCGAGAAGTCACTTTCCGCTGTGGCGTCTGCATACGTTCTATGTCGGGAAGGGGTTAAAGGGATTGTCCAATGGAAAAAAAATCTATTCTATCATGGGCAGAGTGGTCCAAATAATAAAAATAAAATCTGAATACCTAGCTGTTCCCCACTGCAGTCAGTCCCAGCAATCCGCTCCTCTCGACCTTTATGTTCTCATTCTGACATGCTGGAGGGAGCTTACGCTCCATTGCAAGTGAAAGGAGTGAGACCCTCTCACCTATGTTGGGTCAAGAACCTAGAAGTGGAGAGTAGTGGATTGCCGGGAGCTCCAGAGCGATAGCTGCAGGGACCAGTTAGTTAAGTATTAGGTTTTTTTTTTTTTTTTTTTTTTTTGGACCACCCTGGCCCCAATGTAATATACATTTTTTACTTAACAGCCCCTTTAAGCATTACTGGGCACCTATATGTAGACAACAGTTTAAAGCTTCTAGTCCCTTGTCAATACAAAACAGGATAAATGCTAAATTAAATGGAGGCAGCTCTGGTGGGTACATCCTAGTGAAAAGATTGCTGTCTCTCTCTATATATAGTGACCTGGTAAGTCAATGTCTGACCCATAAAAGAGCCTGTCTGTAGACTTCATTGGGTTGGACGCTAACTTAAAAGGTAGATACCTACAGGTTACATAAAAGAGACAGATTTCTTTATTGAGGAAGAGAGCTGACTTTCATATTTATCCCATAAGGCAGTGTTTGTAAGACTACTTTCAAATCTGGATCTCCAAAATGAGAACTAATTAAGTATCCCTAAATATAAATACATATATATATGATCTCCAAAATGAGAACTAATTAAGTATCCCTAAATATAAATACACATATATATATATATATATATATGTATATATTTATATATATATATATATATATATATATTTATATATATATATATATATAAATATATAATATATATATATAATATATATATATATATATAGGTTAAGGGGTTTTTCACGCTACAAAGATCTTATCTCTAATTATGTGGACAGTAAAAATAAGCACTTTTGCAAATGGTTTGCATTACCTAAGTCACTTAGTATAGCAGATCTGAGCTAATCTGTGCATCTATGGCTATTTCTGCAGCAGGTGGATGGGACATTCCCTCTTTTCTGTGATTGGCTGACATTCAACCTGTTCGGACACACGCTCTAGATGGAACATGCCCCCTGTGCTGTGATTGGCTGCCTGCACTCTGTGCTTACTCCCCTCTAAGCTGTTGAAATTGAAAGTGAAATGAACTGCCTGTGATGATTGTGTGTATAATAATGAAAGCTGTTTCAGCTTCTCTCTATGTGATGGCACTATGTAAAGGATCTGGGAAATTACTGAGTCTCTAGCTGTTAGATTCACTCTTTCCTTATATAACTCAGCCTTTTACGCACTGCTCACCCCCCCTCATATAACACAACTCCTCTAACTCCTGCCTGATAATAGAGCGGGGAGGCAGCGTGCATTTCTCACATTAGTTTTATCATTTCAGACTGTAGTTTTTTTCATTTCAGTCTGTATGTATAACTGCTTACACTAATGCAGGTGTTCTGGTTACAAGGATCTTGTGCAGCCTGAATATGACATTTCTGCAGCCATGCGAACATTGCAGGAGGTTTGTAGAGCTGTGACACCCACTCCTTTCCACTGCTAACACAGAATGATGATGTCACAACTCTTCAGTGGGGGAAGACACACCTCCTGGCAGGAGAGGCACTCCTACTGAGAGAATCGACTCGCCCCTGGATTTGAAGCTGTAACAGATAGAAACATTTCAGGTCTGCGAAAGCATGTAATGATAAAACCCCTTTAAAGACCCCAGAAGGAGACAAAATTCTATTTGCTCTGTTGTTGCTAATTTTTTGTTATATATTAACTTCTTCTAGTAACTCAAATATTTTGAGTTCAGGTTCTATGAATTACACAGTCCTGTTAGTCTATCATTGTTATTAAAGTTATATTATTGTTATTATTATTATTTACTTTACTGCATTTCTTTTCTTTGCTAGTTTGCCATTGATTTCTAATGTGTTTTTGAAGTGGTCTCATCTTGTCTTGAGCAAAAAGAATAATGACAATGAAATGTTGTATCACGCATTATTATGCAGGTTCTTTTTTCCCAAACACTCAATTTATGACCTAAACTATGCTTTTTCCATGATATGCCACTTCAGCTATCTATTCAATGTTTAGCAGAGAGCGCTATAAAAATGTCTGGCTGCACTCTAAAAGCTTCTAATGATTGACAATAAAGTGAAAAACTGTTAACCAGATAACCTTGATGCCAGATCTATAGAATATTTATTCTGCATGGGTCCACATTGCATTGTGATTTCTACAACATGAGATAGTTATATTTCATTTATCCAATTCAAGTTGTTAACAAAGTACTGTAGCTAAAAACACTTAAGAAAATAAATGTAATAAAAAAGCAAGCACTAAACAATTAGCATGGATTCTAGAAATGTGTTGTATATTGTAATAAGTATAATTAATATTCATGAATATGCACAAATTAAAAAAATGTTATACGCTTTTATTTTTTTCTCCTCACAAAAATACAGTGTACTTATGGAATAATATATACTGATCAGTCAGGTGAGCTGAATAATGATTATTATCTCGTGACTATAGCACCTGCCAAGGAGTGGCATATATAAAGAAGCAAAAAAAAAAAAAAAAACTAATTCTTGAAATTGATGTGACAGAAGCAGGAAAAATGTGAGGGAGGGGGAATGTATTTAACTTTTACACTTTATTATACACACAATATATTCTTTGTGGACTACAGATATGCGTCACCGAGATATCTAATCTCGGTGAAGTTGGAGCCAGCAGTTTTAATTTTGATGGTGACCCTGCTGTAGGTTACTTTCACTTTGGTAGTTTTACTATGGCTGTATCAGTCAATCTGGGATGGTTCTTTAATGGAGCAGCCTGAATGCTGGGTTGGATGACTGCTTCCTAGTATCTGTACCAAGGATTTCCATTCTAATTTTTACAGCCTGGTTCAGCCAGTGGAGCACGTGGGTGCAGTTGCTGCAAGAGTGGAGTTAAGCAACAAACAGAGCTGAGAAGAGAGGGTCTGATCTTTCAGACTTGAGAGAGGCAAACATTAGTTTTTGTGAGTGCTACAGGTGGTACTGCATGGTAGGCCAGGACCACTGTTAGAGATGGATGTTTCATATATGATTTAATAATATATATATATATATATTATATATATATATTATATTATATATATATATATATAAATATATATATATATATAATATATATATTTCCCTATCGTATCGTCCTCAGTCAGCACCCATGGGGCTAATCTCCTCCTCTCCCAGCTCTGACAAATAAAAACAAGCATCATGTTCAATCATTAACAATACCTCTCATCCTCGTCACTCCATAAAAAAGCACCACTGAAACACGAATCAACATGTTTTTTTTCTTCCTGTCCCAGCCAGACTTTGTACGTTCTAGATACTTGAAGACCAGCCGAGTTCAGTGGATCTGTTTGGCCTCTAATACCTGGGAATGCCAGAGGTTCTTGGTAACAGCCAGTGTGCATAGCATGTCTCAGCCTGCATGCAAGTTTATGTTGCTGCTATTGCAGCTACTCTACACAGCTGACTAAGAGTACTTCTGTCTCCCTGTGGCCTTTCAGATGGGTGGAATCACAGGTGGAGATACTTCAGTTTATCACTAGGCGATATTTGCTTAGCTTTATAAGGTTGCTCCCATCAAATATACTGGTGCCAGCACTTTGCCAGGCAGCAACTCTCCTCAGACAACTAAGGTGAGTCACGACTTTTTCAGCTGTGTATGGATATGCTTGGTTCAAAGCTTTTTGGGGCTTAGTCACTTAGTCAGATTTCTTCCTCCTTGCTCCATTAATTTAGGCAGTTTAGCCTAGTCTGTTTGATAAATGTTTTAATAAAAATCCCCATAAAGTGCATATCATTCTTAAAAAAATTTCTGTATTTGTACAGATGTCTAGGTAATGAGCGATAGAAGGGGTAAAAGCAACAAGAAATCTACAGCACAGGCTCTTGTTAAATGTACCCAGCCACTTCCTGATGATGGGATTCCTGAAGTATGTCAGCTATGTGATACAAGGGGAAGAATCTTCCTGAGTCCAAAACGGGAGGCCAAACAAATCCTTTGATGGTTCAAATCTCAGCTGCCTGGAAACATTTCAAGAGATAGGGAAGAGTCAAGCAGGTTTCCAGGAAAACGTAAACAGATGGACCTTCAGTCCTTGAACCTCTCTGCATCCTCCTCACATTCTGCATGTTCTAAATACTTTCTGAAGGGGAATAGACTCTGACGCTGGTGATATTCTGATACAGGTCTTCAAGAAGATTCTTTTTGTGTCAGTAATAGAAAAAGCCACTCCCTATGTAAAAGCAGTTAACAGACTGTATGGAAGGATATGATCATAGAGAAATCCAAACAAGGAAGCAGTCTTATTTCCCAAAATATCTGGCAGAGTACTCCTGACCATTCCTCTTCTTAGAGAATTTTTTTCAGATGGTATTGGGATAAACTGAGAGAAGATCAGACCAATGGTCCATGGTTTAAATCTATGTACAATTGGATCCAAGATCTTATGAAGAATTGGTTTTTCTCCTCCTAAAGTAGACTAAGCAGTCTGCGCGCCTAGTCTAGAAAAACTTGTATTTCCTCTGAAGAATCTGCCTACTTACGGGATACATGGATACGGAAAGCTGAAAACCCTCTTAAAACATACCTATTCAGCTTCTGCTGCAGCTTGTCATCGGCCGCCTATGGCTACCTTCCCAGTCGCTAGAGCTCTTAGAATTTTTGCGTAAGTCAGCTAACAAGTATATTCCAAGAGGAAGGCCAAGGGAGGAAATCTTGAAGTATATTCCTAACCTCAAACTTTGTCTCTGATTTATCAGACTTGTTCCTTTGGATGTTTTTAAAACTAAATTCCAAATCCATGACACTAACTACCCTAGCCGAGAAAGCTCTTTGGCTTAAGGAAGGGGAGGTATGTACATTCCCAAAAATCACTTTGTGCGCTACCCTTTCATCCAATTGCAGTCTTTGGTCCACAACAGACGGAAATTCTTAAAAAAAATCTTAGTGATTGATAAGTGCTTCCTTTCCACGCCACCCAGGAAACGCTTTAAGATCCTTTTGTCCACAAAGAAGAAGATCTCCAAGGTTCAGAGCGAATTTTCGTAGAGGCAGGCAACAAAAGCTATGGTCATGGGAGAGAATGTTCCAACCTCGTCCCACTTTTAAAAGAAAGTCCTTCTACTTCATGTAAGACAGAAAGTTATGACGCCAGAAGGGTACCTCCAGTAGGAGCTCGTCTCAGCATTTTTCTCTCAGCCTGGCAAAAGACCACCTCAGATGCCTGGATTCTAGATTCCACTCAGAAAGGGCACTCCTTAGATCTAAGAGTTTCCTACAGATAGCTTTGTCCTGAATTCAGGTTCCAAACCCAGGCTGAGTCAGCTCCTAAGAGAATTTCCTAGACAAAGGGCCCAGGAATATGTTCCCTTCATATCAAAGAGGCTTAGAGCCGTATATTCTCGTTCCTTTGCTGTACCAAAAAAGAGGCAGAGAGTGGAGACTATGTCGATCTCACCTTCCTCAACGGATCATTCTGAAGGAAGAAGTCAAGATGGAGTCCATAAAATCTGTCCTTCTTATCTCCAGCAGGGCGATTGGATGTTCCATAAATGACCTCAAAGATGCATACCTACATGTTCCAGTTCTTCCAGCGTCACAGAAATATCTCATGATGGCTATGAGAGGTGAACACACCATTTCATCCATCTATCAATTCACTTGTCTCCATTCAGTCTGTCCTCATCACGTCAGAGTTTTCAACCAAGATTATTTTTGCACAGCAATGGCAAGAGCCTCATGATGAGAGGAATCTTTGTCATTCCATATCTCGACGATTGGTTTATCTGAGCTCCATCTCCAAGCTTCTGAGAAGCACATAGACATTACTATCCAGATTCTTTCCAATCACGGGTTAGTAATTTCAAAATCTCATCTATCCCAACGCAGGAGTGTGCCTTTCTGATTTGTAATCAATGTCCTTGCCCAATTGAATTCATTCTATACACAAGAAGAATTTCCAACATCAGAAACAGTGTTGCCTGGTTGTTTACGGAACCCAACAGTTCCGAGTGAGAGGGCCATCAGTAAGTCTGGTCTCCTAACAGTCCACCATAGAAGGCAGTTCCTCTGGGCAAGAGTCATTTCAGGTATCTTCAACAAGATATTCTATCCTAGTGGAACAAATCCCAAGTGGGCTGGGAACAAACTAATGTGCATATCAGCCCAAACAAGAGGAAGATCTCAAATGGTGTTGAATCCCTACCATCTTTACAAGGCCGTCTCTTCAAAATACTTCAGCAAAATAACGATAACCATGGATGCCTCCAGCCAGGGTTGGGGAGCACACGTCCCAATCACTATGGGTTCAGAGAAGGGTCCCAAAAGGGAAAGAATACTTTCGTTCCAATGTCAAGGAACTTCGGGCGAGTCCGTCTGCCCTACTTTCACTCACCACCTCTTTACATGGCAGGAGAGTCCCTTATCCAATCAACAACTTCCGCCACAGTATCCTATCTGAACAAACAGGGGGCACCATGAAGTCGGACATTAATGAGGGAATGTCCAAATGATTATGCACTGGGCGGAATCAAATTGTTCCATGAACTTGCTCTGCAATACACCCCATCAAGGGTATCCAGAATGACCAAGCAGATTGGTGAGCAGGGAGCGCATGGTCCACTCGGCAGAATGGAAGTCTAAATCAGAGATAATTCAATTTCACCAATTTGGGGTTCCAGATCTATACGTCATGCCTCCAGAGAAAATGCCAAAGTCCACAGGTTTTGTTCCCTCTCCAAGCAAGATCTCTCCCTTTTCAACTGGATGGACTGTCTGCTCAATTTTGCAGGCTATCTGATTTATGTGTCTCCCTCCCATTCCCCCACTCTGATTCCCAGAGTCCTTCAGAAAGATCAAGAAACGAGAAGGCTAGGCTACGGCAATATCAGTAATCCCCATCAGGCCAAGAAGGGGCTGGTTTCTGCTCTGTGAGCTATCGGTGAAGAAGGATTCTTGGAAGCTACCCATGAGAGATCTGACTGATTCAGAAGGTCTAATCCATCCAAGGATGCCAGCTAACGGCGCTCCCGAACCCGGAAGGTTACATTGACGGCTTGGAATTGACAGCAGGCAAAATTTAATGGCAAAAGGAAAAGGTGTTTCAGAAGAGGTCATCAAAAACACTATTAAGCTCCCTGAGACCTGCACCTGTAAGTTGTTTTCCAAGTCTTGAGAATCTTTGTCTTCCCGTGCAGTCAGAATTCTTTTCTGCTCCCTCTGTGGCATCAAGTTCTACGAAGTCTCCAACAAACCATTGATAAATGGCTCAAGTTTAACACCCTTAAACTATCAATTTCTCAGCTATAATTTTTTTTTTTTTCAGACAGTACTTCTTCTAATCAGCCTCGTTATTCAAAAGGATTCTTTAGAGCATTTGAATTTGAGACCTCATTAAGTTTCCAGTTCATCCTGGGATCTGTTCAGTGGTCCTGAATGTCTCTGTGTCCTCCATTTGAACCCCTGAATCATGCAAGACAAACGTCATCTAACCTGGAAAGCATTATTACTAGTGGCTATACTACAGCCAGAGAGTGGAGAAATATACAGGCGTTTCTCTTGCCAAGACCCCTTATCTTATGGTCCACCAGACTGTCTGATCCTTTCGGATGGTTTCCGAGTTTTCTTCCCAAGAATGGCACTTCTGTGGAATCATTAATCAGTGAGTATGATGAGCCGATTACGTTGACTATCGTCATCCGAGGTCGATAGTCCCCGATATCGGCAATTTTCAATAAGATCACCGATAGTTCGCATAATAGATTATACGGCCGATGACCATTAAGTCTATGGTAAAAAAAGAGCAACAACACCTTCATGCTCTACACCCAAACAGGGCTAGAGAAGCTGGAATTAACATCCACAACAGTCCAAATTGATACGTGCTACAACTTATGCAACACACTTAGTTTTATAAAGGCACCGAAAAAAAATCACAGACCATTCACTATTCCCTGTCCTTGGCACCACAGCATGACCCATAAACCTGCATGACCCACAAATTAAAAAGTGCCAGAAGGCACTATGATTTGAACCATCTTTTACTTGAACTGAACATTAATATCCCTGTCCTGGAACGCAAGCATGAGTCCCAAACCTGCATGATCCCCAAATTTAAAAAGTGCCGGAAAAGGAGTCTATTCAACCACCGATTTTTTATTTGAACTGGACATTACTATATACCTGTCCTGTACCACAGTAAAGACCATTAAACCTTGTTCCCCCCTGACCCACAGATTACAAAAGTGCCCGAAAAAAGGAGTCTTCAATACCACCATTTTAAGTTTCAGTGGACATGTACCATGACCTGTCCCTGGGCCACAGCAATGAGCCCCAAACCTGCATGCCCCCAGATTAAAAAGTCCGTGACAAAAAGGGAGTCTTTCAACCACCATTATAGTTCACTGGACATATACTGTCCCTGTCCTGACCAACAGCAAGAGCCCCCCAAACCTGCATGACCCCACATTTTAAAAGGTCCTGGAAAAGGAGTCTTTCCACCACCATTTTAGTTGAACTGGAACATAGACATATCCTGTCCCTGGAACGCAGCATGAGCCAAACCTGCATGACCCCCCGACCCCCAGATTTAAAAAGTGCCGTGGAAAAAGGAGTCTTTCACAAAACCACCATTTTAGTTTCACTGGACCATTGACCATACCTGTCCTGGGCCACACATGAACTCTTAAACCGTTTTTGAATCCACAGATCACAAAGTGTCACTAGCTATTTTGTACCAGTGACTGTCATTTAGTAGTATTTTTGGTAATCTGACAATTGTTTACAAAATTTATTTAAGGAAAGTTTATTTATAGTTTACATTATTATCACTTTGCTGTTTTTTTCAAAGTGTGATAACATACAACAAACAACCCTCCCTGGTCAGATCTTTTAAAGGTATTTTTTACATGTGTATGATGTGTTAATTCCTCCCGCACACCCATAAGTAATAAAAATGATCCCTATTCATCCCAACCACATTCTTAGTTGTGAAAGACATTTGCCCTCTGGCTTCTGAGAGTGATTCAGCCATTCAATACAATGGTTTCATTCATTTTTCCTTCCAAAACTCCTTCTTCAGTGAATTAGGGACAGACTTCCCTGGAGATCAGTATGATTGCGACCCCATAGTGACTCCAGCCCCAGAATGATTTTAAGCCTCAAATTGTTGCTATGTGTGGTCCCAGCCCTAAGCCCTTTTTGACACTACTTAAACTCCAGAAATCACCTTTTCAAATCTGATTTTTTAGAGAAAATTTTAAGCTCTCCTGATTGCCCCTAACGGTGATAGCCAGTGCTGTGCCATCAGCATCTGTAAAAACGCGGAGGTCCAGCTGCAGGGACAGACTTACAGTGGGTGCGGTGAGACCCAGGCTAGCGTCTGTCATCTACTAACACACAGTTTTCACAGCCAGGGCGGAGTTACAGTGGGTGCGGTGAATTCCAGGCTTATGTGGTCTGTCATCTGATAACATCACGCTGGTTAAAATGCCTTATGACACCGCAACATCAACAGTCTGACCTGAAGCCAGAGGCGGAAGCGGAAGTGTGGAGTAAGACCTCCAGCCTTCCTCAGTAAACAGTCACGACTGGGGAACGCTTGCCCCTGCCGATGAATGCGGACCAATTGAGCTTCACTTGGAAAAACTGTGATTAACGCTCCGTTCCACCCAGGTGCCCTTTTTTCTTGTGCATTTCTTTTTCTCATTAACTCAACGTGTGGAGGAAATAACCTACAACTTGTCAAGTTTTCCTGTACCTTCCCCTTGTACAATTCAGAGTAATTTTTTTACCAGCTATTTTGTAACATGCCAAGTTTTTAGTGGTTTAATTCTATAAAAGAGAAACATTTTTTAAAATATATATAATCCCACCATTTCTTTTTCTCTTTTTTAATTGTATTAAATGGTTTGTCTCACTACAGGGATTGCTAGCTATGTTAAAGAATCTGCAAAAACAAGTCATTTTGCAATATTGTGTCCATTAACAGTGTCCTACCACCTATTCCTGTTTTCTGGACAGCACCATCACCTTGAGCCACTATGACAATTGTGAAGAACAAATGTCTGTTAGAAACAACATTTGTTATAATAGGACCTGTAGTATATATGCTGCATGTTACAGCAAAATGAAATGCACCCAAAATTCAAAACATGACCAATGAGCACTTTTTGACATTGTTGAAGGACAATGTCTGTAAAACAACATTTTATTAGTAATAGGACCTGTAGTAGTATTGCTGCATGTCACATCGAAATGCCCCCAAAAAGAATCAAAGCATGACCCTAGAGCCACTTTGACATTTGTGAAGAACAATTCTGTTTAGAAACAACAATTTTATTTTTTTTATAATAGGCACATGTAGTATAGGCTGCATGTCACAGCAACATGCCCCCAAAAATTCAAAGCATGACCCGTGAGCCATTTGGACATGTGTGAAGAACAAATGTTGTTAGAAAACAATTTTTTATAATAGGACCCTTAGTATAGCTGCATGTCACAGCAAAAACCCCCGAAAAATTCAAAAGGCAATGAGAGCCCCATGAGCCACTTTGGACAATTGTAAGAACATATGTCTGTTTTTTTTTAGAAAAACAACATTTTTAGAATAAGACCTGTGTATTGCTGCATTTCAAAGCTAGCATTACCAAAAATAATAAAATGGACTTCTCAGCCACTGTTAAAAATTTGAGGAGAAATGCACTTAGAAGCCACATTTCTGTTCCAAAGGACATGAATATTGCTGTATCTCACAGCAACATGACCCAAAAATTATAAATATGACTTCTAAGCCACTATTATTAAAATTGTTGAGGGAGAAATGGCCACATAAAAGCCCACATTTCTGTTTCAAATGACCATGATTATTGCTAGTATCTCACAGTGCAACAATGACCCCAAAAAATTATAAATATGTCTTTTCACAAGCACTATAAAAAATTGTGAGGAAAATGCCCACTTAAAAGCCACATTTCTGTTCAAAGGACCATGATTATTATGTATCTCACAGCAACATGACCCCAAAGAAATATAATAAATATGACTTCTCAGGTTTTTCTCAGCGCACTATTAAAATTGTGATGGAAAAGAGTGCCACTTAGAAGCCACATTTCTGTTCCAAAGGACCATAATTTATAGCTGTATCTCACACAACATGACCTCAAAACCATGACAATGCTAAAACTTCTAAAGATAAATTGAGTATAAATGAAATACGTGTGTCATGAAACCTTGCTGACCTTTTACAGTCTCCTCACAGCAAAACCAGCAAAAGTGACTATTGGAAAAGAGATATAAAAATTGCAGTAAGAAATTATCATTTAAAAAAATAGTTTTCAAGAGGACCATTTCTCTTTGACGAGGAATGTGAAGTAAACCGCTCAACTAAGTCGGTACCTCGGTAATTGGAGGCGCAGCCACAACATCATCAAGATCCAAAGCGCCTGATTCATCATGTGATGAAAGTCAAACGATCCACATTATCTGTGAAAGCCGGGATGTCGTTTGTCTGTAATGACTCCTCCAGCAGTGCTGAAGGTCCTCAGATATGACGCTGGCTTAATGGCAGGACAACATCCTCAATGGCGTGGCGAGCGAGCTCGAGCCATTCATCCCAATTTGTGGAATACCCATCATTCTATTGCGTCCGGAACACATGCAAAAACATCGGTGTGAGACGGCAAGATAGTCGTGCACCAAGACTTAAGCTGGTCCTTCTGTGGTTGATGTGTGCCTGCATTGCATGCGTTTGGTGAGTGGTAAATAAAAGATTGCCAGAGGTCACGGGCATTAGGCTTTCTGCCACCACTGCCTGCTGCTGCTGTGTGCCGTCTACGCTCCTGGCACTCTACTGCTGTCCACGTCGCTGATGTGTTCCAACCGTGAACATTTGAAAGAACATGTAATCAGACGCAACACTACAGATGTCTCCAATTGATCAATCAGCATGGTCGTGCCATTTCCTGCTATTAACTCTCTATTTGGGTGGTGGAAGGAAAGTGCTGGAGCTTTGTTTTGTACCGGGGATCCATGAGGGTGGTCCACCCAGTAAACTGTTGTTCATTTTGGATGGCCTTCATGCGAGGATTATTTTGGAGGAAATGAGCATCTCCAAGCACTCATGTGAGAGATGAGCCTTTGATTTCCCTAAGCTCTTGGGCGAGGTCACTAGGCAAAACTGATCTTCCTCTCTTCCTCCCACTGGCCTCAAATTCGTGCCCAACCTTCTTTCCAAGGCAGGGACTCGGTAATGTCGGTGTCTAGGAATACCACCTCCCTCCTCCTCTTCCTCCGCATCCTCCGGCACAGCTTCAACACAGCCCTGACTTGCCTGATATTATGCAACCGTGAGAGATGAAACCCACCTTGCACAAGCCCTGGACCCTGAACCACAGCCTAATGAAGACCGATTGAAATGTGAAACTGTCCTGGCCTCTTGTGGATTTGACGGATGAGAAAGGCTCCGTGTCCGCATCTGTGTCCGTCTCCTCCTCCGTCGCTGGCGGGACCTGTTGTTTCAGAGTGTCCAACGAACGTTCCAGAACTAAGATCACCACAATGCTCATGCTGACAAGGGCATTGTCCTCCGCACTGACCATTTGGTGGCTTCTCAAAACTAGGCAAGGATGTGCAGCGCTCTTTCAACCTGCTACACTCTCGGTGCTTCAACACCCGAGGTCCGCCACCGCTGCTTGACAGGCCATTGTGGCACTTCATACTGCATAATGGCAGTTTGCGCTGCGCCACAATCGCTGGAGCATATGGAGGGTGCGGAATTCCCAGCGTGTTGCCCTACATCAACAAGAGACGGTTGACGGGGAGGCCGAGCTGACGCTGCAAAACGCAGCCAGGGGGACGAAGCAGGTGCAACGGCGGAAGTGCGAACTTAGACTTACGAACCGTCCTCAAACAGAGCAGTCCAGACTCGGGAAGCTCTTTAGAATTTCCTGGACGACAAGAGTTCATGACATGTGCCAGGCAAGTGATGTGCTGCCAGTCTACCGATCTTTAAGGGCGGCCAGCAGATTCGCCCGTATCTAAGTGCATACCACCTTGCCTGGCAACAAGGTTCCTTGCCGCCTTAAGCCAGCGCTCGGTCCTCGTTGCGGAGAGCCGACCACGAGCTCCCTGACCTGGTGTGTGGATGGTCCTCCAAGACAGATTAATTTCAACAACACGGGTGCCTGGTTCTCTGGGCACCGTGAAACCACCAGAGGACCTTGGGTTAATAACCCTGCCACTATCCCTGCGGTTTTGAAGAGCGTTGCGCCGAGCCTGAGTAGTCACACCGTTCACCCCCAGAGACATCCACCCAGTCACACCCAGTGAGCTGTCAAAGAGATATAAGCGCTTGCCGTGCTTACTAGTCCATTGTGTCGTGGTCAGAATGGACTTTTCCAGTCCAGAGATGCAGACAACGCCGCATAGAAATATTTAGATGACACGTGGCTGCCAGGCATGTAACGGCTTTTTCTGGCATAAAGAAATGCCTGCTAGGGTCAATCTGGGTATTTGGGGGCAGGCAAGGGCCATGACGTGCTGGAACCATCTGTGTCCCGATACCAGAACAGAAAGGCCATGACATTTCCAAGGCCAAAAGCCAGGCAATGCCGACATTCAGGCTTTTGGCTTTGGATGGTTTTGGTGTTAAGTGTTTCTTCTGCTCCAAACCTGGAAGACAGAAGGCAGGCTCTAGACTGGCCGCTTAACGGCGTTGCAGGTCATCAAACTGGCGGAAGGGAGAAGGGGTAGGATGGGTCTCTGGTGGTGCTGGTGGTACTCGGCGACTGGTGGAGGCTGAAGCTGAGGCTGATCCTGATCATAGACTCTGAGAAGAAACATGGGCAGCTGAGGAACGCTTGGGTGGTTGCGGAGGAGGGGCGAGGACAGAGGTGTACAGTGGTTGGAGGCCCGGGCGTCGTCTGGGCCTTTTGCCAAGTGTTGCCATCCATTTCAACTCAGTCATTCACTGCATGTGACTAGACATGTTGTTGGTGGTTAACCACCTAAGTTCTTCCTCTACTTATCGTTTAAACGCAAAGGCAGCATAATGACAATCGCTGGGTGAGAATCTGAGGCTTGCCCAACAGAAGCCAGGCTTGAGAGTCCTGGACCTTTTAGATGGCGATAAGTGAGGAGCGGTGGTTTCCGCTGACTGTGGCTTGCGGAATCATATTCAGCGGACTTCTGCGACCCCCGCCATCTCCCTTTTTGAGGCGGAAAGAACCCGTACTGACACTACCGCCATCGTTTCCTCCTCGTCCAGTGATAAGCGCTCGCAAGCAAATTCTGCTTGAAAATACCACGTTGATCCGCAATGTCAGTCATCATCATCATCATCAAGCACAGGTGACATACTGCGTCCTGACATTCTGCATCCAGAAGCTCGGGCTACAAGCAAAGAGGGACTGCAAGGCGTTGTGCGAAACCGCCCGGGATTTTTCGATTGACCCGGCTTCCTCTCCTCCTCGTGATGGCATCAGTAACTGGGCGTCAGAGCAGAAAAAATCATCCTCTTTGGCCTCTTGATCTCTTTAAACATGCCTTCGCTGACCCAACCGGCATTTTGTCATCAAAGAGGTCTTCAGAAAATGGATAATCCACAGTGGTGGGTACAGACACAAACGAGGTGAACATTTGGGCTGCATCATGTTGGAGAACGGATGCTGGTGATCGCTGATGAAGACATTTGTGGCCGTGGACTGGGAGGGAGGAGGAGGTACAGACTGCTGGGAATGCCAGGTTTGCATTAACCACTGAATGGACAGATTGGCGGACGCTTGTTCGTTACTGAATTCACAGGGCCCTGAGACCCAGCGATGACAGGACTGACGTCCTGCAACTGACGATCCGCTGGCATGCGGTTGTCGCAGCACTGGAAGAGCACCTTCTCTCGTACCCTCTACCTCCATGTCCCTACCTCCCCTCTTTGCTTCGCTTACCACCTAATGTCGCTCCAGGTTCAGAAATATAAAAATTTGAGAAGGTATGGAAGAGGTTTTGGAAAGTCCCTCTTATTAAAAGATGGCAAATCAACAGCTATTCTCAAATCCCTCCAAATAAAACAAAATTGCTGTTTTCAAATTTTAAAACTGCAAAGTAGATCTATCAACAAAGCTTGACTGACCAAAAGTGAAAAAAACACCCTGTCTGAAATGTATAACGATATTAAAAGGTTTTTTTGGCCACCTACAATTTTCACCTTGTGGGCTACACAGCACACATCTGCTGTATCAAATTTAACTGCAACGTAGATCCTATCAACAAAGCTGGTCATGCGCAAAGTGAAAAAACCCGTATCTGTAATGTATTCGATAATAAAAGGTGTATGTTTTTGGCCCTATCATTCACCTGTGGTAAGACATCTAACACAATCACTGGATTCAAATTTTAACTGCAAGTGGCTCTCTATCACAAATCTGGACGTGGGCAAAAGTGCAAAAAACACGTATCTGTAAGTTGTAATTCGGATAATAAAGTATTTTTTGTTTTGGCACCTTTCATTCACCTGTGTGAAATACAAAATTGCGGTATTCACATTTAAGGTGCAAAGGAGTGCCTCATGAACAGAAGCTGTATATGTGCGCCAAAGTGAAAAAATACGTATCTGTAATGTATTCGGATAATAAAAGAGTATTTTTGGCACTACAAAATTGCTGATTCACATATAAATTCAAGGTGCCTCAAAACAAAGGCTGTAGTGCGTCAAAGTGAAAAATCACGTAATCTCGAAATGAATTCGGATAAATAGAAAGGAATTTTTTTTTGGCACCTATCAATTTACCTGTGGTAACTACACATTTTCTGGATTCAAATTAACTGCAAGGTGGACTATCCACAAATCTGGACTCGAGCAAAAGTGCAAAAAACATGATCTGTAATGTTAGTTCGATAATAAAAGGAATTTTTTGTCACCTATTCCAATTCACCTGTTGTTACTACCAAATTTGCTGGATTCACAATTTAAGTGCAAGGTGCCTCAATGAAAAAGCTGTACTGCCAAAGTGAAAAAAACATACGTATCTAAATGTTTCGTTAATAAAAGGTATTTTGGCATCTTTCTACTGTGCTGAACTACAAATTGCTGGATTCTAATTTAAACAGCAGGTGCATATCACAAATCTGGAAAGTAGGGCAAAATTGAAAAAGAACACTCTATATCTGAAATCGTATCTGATAATAAAAGTGAGTTTTTTGGCACCTAACAAGAGACCTGCAGTTACTAAAAAGATGTTAACAAATATAAGTTCAGTTGCCCAATATCCAGGAAATATTTCAATAGAAAACTGTAATAATAGCTATTTGGCAGGGCAATGTCTACACAAAGTCTTGGTGAACCTTTATCATATTCTTTATAGAGCTTCTCCTGCCTCGCCCGAGTGCCCCCCCCCCCCCCTTACTTTACAGTCGTAGATGCATCTTTAAAATTCTCTACCAAACTACATAAAAATCTTCCAATCTCTGATCTAACTAAAGTTGATAAGGATCACAGCTAACAGTTAGAGTCATTTCTCTGTGAAGAAAGAGAATAATAATTTCGCTAGAGCTGTTTGGACACAGGTGCAGAGCCCAGTCACGATCCTCCTGTCTATGAAGAGGCTGAATAGACACTGATCCCATGAACAGGAAGGGCTGTTTCTATGTAAAACGAGGTCATGTGATTTCCAGTCCCCCCAAATTCGGCAACCATACACTGCCAGTCATGACGTCGCACACACATCTCCACCCTGCTCTATTCTGTAACTGATTTGCTGGCCGCCAATATGACAGGAAGCGCCGAAAATATGGCAATCTAATAGAAGATGCACAGATTTTAAAACAACCTAAATTATCGCATGATCTAAAAATTTTGATCAACATAAAAACTGTTCCGATTTCAACTTTGTCGATAATAATCGCTCAACACTAGCCCTGCGCCATCCCTGCAGTTTTGAAGAGCGTGCGCCGAGCATGAGAGCCAGCATCACCCCCAGAGACATTCACCCAGCTCACCCTTTGGAGCTGTCACAGAGAAATAAAATAACCCGCCCTTGGCCCTGCTTACTAGGTCCATGTGGTCTGGGTGAGATGGACTTTTCCTTTTCCGGACACAGATACAGACAACGTGCTTGAAATGTTATATGACACTGGCTGGCCAGGGCAGCGGGACAGCTTTTGTTCTGGCGAAGAATGCTGCTCGAGCCATCTGGTTTTGGGGCAGCAAGGCCATGACGTGTCGGAACCCATCTGTGTTCCACACCTACAGAAAGGCAAAACATTTCCAAGGCCAAAAGCCTGGCAAATGCCGACATCAGTGCTTTTGGCTTTGGGATGGTTTGGGTTAAAGTGTTTCTTCTGCTCCCAAACCTGGAAGAACAGAAGGCGGCTGTCTAGACTGACCACGTTACGGCGTTCAGGTCGTCAAACGGCGGGAGGAGAAGGGGTAGGATGGGTCTTCCTGGTGTGCTGGTGGTACTTGCTCGGGGCGAACGGTGGAGGCTTAAGCGTAGGCGGGATCCCTGATTCATGACTCAAGAGAGACAAGGGCAGCTGAGGAACGCTTGGTGGTGACGGAGGTAGAGGAGGGCGAGACAGAGGGTGTGGACAGTGGTTGGAGGCCTCGGCTCGGTCTGGCCCTTTTTGCCAACGTGTTGGCCTCCATTTCACAACTCCTGCATTTCGCTGCAATGTGACTAGACATGTTGATGTTGGTTAAACCCTAAGATTCTTGCATCTACTTTATGCGTTTACCGGCAAAGGCGGCATATCACACGTCGCTGGGTGAATCAGAGCTTGCCTCAAAAGAAGGCCCAGGCTTGAGAGGCCCCTGCCTTTTAACTACGCGATAAGCAAGGAGCGGGGTTTCCGCTGACCGTGGCGGCGGAATCAATCAGCGGACTTTCTGCGACCGCCCTCCGCTCTCCCGTTTTATGAGGCGGCGGACCCGTACTGACCTCACCGCGCCTTCGTCTTCTCCTCTTCCAGTGATGTGAGCGCTCGCAAGCAATTTCTGCTGAAAAGACCACAGTTGGATCCGCATGTCGTCATCATCATCATCACACAATCGACACAGGTGACTACTTCGTCCCTGACATTCGCTGTGCATCGCATGGAGCTGCGGGCTACAAGCAGAGGAGGAATGCAAGCGTGCCGACTGCTCGGATTTTTGTTTGCCGATTGACCGGCTTCCTTCTCTCCTCTGATGTCATAAGTAATCTGGTGTCAGAGCAGAGAAATCATCCTGCCTTTGGCCTCTTGATCTTTTAACATGCCTCTGACCCAACCGCATATTTTTTCATCAAAGAGGTCATCAGAAAATGGATTATCCACAGTGGTGGGAGTACACGAGGTTGACATTTGGGGGCTGCCTTCGCTTCAATGTTGGATGGAAGCTGATGATGCATGATGACAACATTTGGGCCGTGACTGGTGAGGACGAGGAGGTAAAGACTGCTGTGATTGCAGTAGGCATTAACCACTGAAGAACAGATTGGCGACTCTGTTATCGTTACTGATATTCACAGGGCCAGACCCAGCGATGACATGCCTGACGGTCCTGCAACCGACAATCCGCTGGCTTGCGTGTTGTCGCCACAATGGAAGAGCACGCCTCCTCTCGTACCTCTACCTCCATGTCCTACCCCCTCTTTGCTCGCTTACCACCTGCATTCACTCCCATGTTTCAGAAAATAATAAATTTGAGAGGAGTATGGAAAGAGTTTTGAATGTCTCTATCTTAAAAAGACGGAAAAATCAGCATCACCTATTCTCAAATCCCCTCAAATCAAAACAAAATTGTGGATTACAAATTAAAATAACTGCAAGGTAGGCTCTATCAACAAATCTGGATGGGCAAAAGGCAAAAAACACGTATCTTGAAATGTATAACGGGAAAATAAAAAGTGTATTTTATGGCACCTATCAATTCACCTGTGGTGAATACACCAGATTGCTGGATCAAATGTAACTGCAATGGTGGCTTCTATCACAAACTGGACATGGGAGAAAAAAGCAAAAACACGTGACTTGAAATGTAAACAAGATAATAGACGGTATAGTTTTGGCACCTAATCGAAATTCACCAGTGGGTGACTACACAATTACTGGATTCAAATTTAACTGCAAGGTGGCTGTCTATCAACAAATCTGGACTGGGCAAAAGTGCAAAAAAAAAACATGTATCTGAAATGTAGTACGGATAATAAAAGTATTTTTGGCACCTATCAATTTACCTGTGGTGACTACAACACAATTGCTGGATTCAAATTTAACTGCAAGGTGGCTCTATCCAACCAAATCTGGATTGGGCAAAAGAGCAAAAACACGTATCAGAAATGTATAACGGATAATAAAAATGTTTATTTTTGGCACCTATCAATTCTCCTTTGGTGACTAAAAACAATTTGCGGATTTATAATTAACTGCAAGAGCTCTATCAACAAATCCTGGACTGGGCAAAGTTGCAAAAAAACACGTATCCTAAATGTATACTATAATAAAAAGGTATTTTTGGGTCACCTATCATTTCACGCTGGTGGTGACTACACAGTTGCTGATTCAAATTTAAACTGCAGGTGGCTCTATCAACCAAAATCTGGACTGGGCAATATAGTGCAAAAAACCACGTAGTCATGAGAAATGTAATCGGATAATAAAAGGTATTTTTGGCACCTATCAATTCACCTGTGGTGACTACACAATTACTGTATTGGTAATTTATTGCAAGGTGGCTCTATCACAAAACTGGACTGGGCAAAAGTGCAAAAAACACGTGTCTGTAAATGTATACAGATAATATAAAGGTATTTTTGGTAACACAATAATTCACACTGTGGTGACTACACAATTGCTGTATTGAAATTTAGACTGCAAGGGGTCTATCAACAAATCTGGGACTGGGCAAAAAGTGGCAAAAAACACGTATCTGAAATGTATACGGATAATAAAAGGTAATTTTTTTGCACCTATCAATTTACAATGTTGAAACTACACAATTGCTGTATTGAAATACTGCAAGTGCTATATCAAGATAGCTGGACGGACTGGGTGGCAAAAATTGAAAGACTAAGAACATCTATCTGAAATGGTATACAGAATAATAAAAGTGGAGTTTTGCACCTAACAATAGACCTGCCGTTAACTCAGAAAAGATCTTGTATCCTAATATAAGTTCATGGGCTGCCCAATATCCAAGTAATATTTCAACAGTAAACTGTTAATTAATAAAGTGCTATTGCAATGCAATCGACTGCAATACAATATCTAGTATTCTTTAAATGATGCTTGTCTGTGTTCGCACACGGCCCCTCCGTCCCCCCCCCCCCCCCCGCCTCCACCCCATGACTTTACAGCGGTAGATGCTCCTTTAAAATTCTCTGCCTAACTGTCCCTAAAATCTACAAATCTCTGATCTAACTAAGTTCTAAGGATCACAGCTAAAAGTACAGTCTGTCTTTGTGAACAATAGAATAATTTCGCTGAGCTGTTTGCACAAGGCAGAGCGCACGTCCTACTAGCATTGAGATACTGACACACACTGATCATGAACAGGAAGGGCTGTTCTATGTGAAACGAGGTCATGTGATATTGCTGATTTGCTGTTTTGCTGGCCGCCAAAATGACAGGAAGTGCCGAAAATGGCATGATATTAATAGATGATGCACAGATTTTACCCTAAATTATCGCGTGATCTAAAAAATCCCCGCCAACGTAAAAATACCGTGGCGATTTCAACTTTGTCGATAATAATCGCTCAACACTATTGAAGATATAAAAAGGCCTGTATTAGGTAAAGCATACTTATTTTTTAATAACATGCATTTTGATAATGGCTTATTTTACAGTAATTGGCCCTTCCACCAGCACTTTCGGTGAAGGGAATACCCCTTTAAAGGGACTGTCAAACTGAAAAAAAGAAAAAAACAAACTTGCAAATGACACATATAGTAACACGAGAGCTGTCTGCTTCATCTTAGCCATTTTCTTCGTCATTTGGATCACAAAGTAGGAGGAATTTGCAGAGAAAGAAGAACAGAATACCCATATTACCCATTATTACGTGAAGGGACTCTGCCGGAAAAATATTCTTACAATTACTCTTATATAGACAAGCAAAATCAACAACTTTGATTTTCACTTTGGCGTTCAAATAGTATTCTCATCTCAGAATTTATGCCATATCAATAGGGTGTGCCCTTAATGTCTGATAGGTGTAGGTTCCATTGCACTGAGTGGGTTAACTGTATCATGAACTCCTCTAGAATGGAGAAAGCTGAACATATGTGGCCACCTCTTTGTCCTCTGCAGCAACAGAACAATTAAGTATGGTGGGTAAGGGGACATTCTTTCTTGAGATAGTTGTGAGCCCCAGACGTGGGAAGCATACCTATCAAACATTTATGGCATATCCTGTTAATATGCCATAAATATCAGAGATGGGAATGCTCCTTTAAGGACTTATGATGCACATAGCATCTTGAAACTTTGATTATAAAATTTTTCCCAGAGTTTTTCTGACATTGTACACAAGAAACTGTACACTGAATTTTTAACATTTCCAAAAAGTAATCTCGGTTGGGTTTTCAGTTAGAAAATATTTTATTTATTTTATCATACTCATAAAATATTATTCTGTCAGTAGCACAGCTGGATTTCCATTTTAGTAGCCGTTTTCTTTCAGTGGATGAAACATAGCATGTGTGTGTATTTGAAATCCCAGGGAACTTAGATTCCTAGTGCTGACAGCATGACAACTTAGGTTAAATAAGTAAGAGTCAAAAGTGACAAATGATGAGTTAAACTAAAATTAGATTATTTTAACGATGGCGGACAGAAAAAATTGTCAAGAAAGTTAAAATTAAATTTACTTGGGAAAAATCTTTTTTGGTAAGATTACACTGTTGTCACATCAACAAAAAGTTAACTTTAATAAAAAGTTTAATTAGAGAGTTTGAATGCTCATCTTCCCAATCCACACATGCCGAAACTTTGTTAACAAGATGACTCAACATGAAGTTTGTAATTATAGTTGTAATCATCTACATTATTTCCCAGAAAAAAAAAACACTCATTACTTGAAGCATGCTGTTTTGAAACAGAAAAAATGCTAATGAAAATATTCATAAATTACATATTTTGATATCTTGAAAATAAATTACACACATAAAATTTATCATGCAGGTACTATCATATTTATTTTAATGAAGTATAAAAAATATTAATGAGTGTGAAAAATGTTCAGATTTATGATTACCCATTTTTTATGCATGCAAAAAACCACGATGATGTAAATGTGTTGTTAAAAACAGTAAGAGAATAAGTGCATTCAACATATAATAAAAGACTACAAAAAGGATAATTAATGATTTAAAAGGCAAGTATTCCTAAAAAAATATAAAAGTTTCCACAGAGTTTATCTGTGGCACTGATCAAAAATACATTGGTGCAAAGTAGGTGATTTTTTTTAATTGCCGCATTTCAATGACAATCTCAATGCCTTCTCTCATGGCCAGAACATGGCCTTCTCCCCACATGACTCTTTCCAAGGTCTGTTCGGCTTCAGCCCCTGGGTTCCACCCTGCTTCCCCACACCCCTTCCATCTTTATACACTTCTCGTGTGGGTGTGACTTCTCGTTGACCTATGCATCACTACAAACCATATGTTGATTACAGCTAATATATTAGGTTCATCTCTTATTCTGAGGTCATCGGTTCTTAACCAAGCTTTAACCAGCGACTTCACCAACCTTTCAAATAGCAATGCCAGCAACTTTATTTTATACCTATGTCCATGTGCTCGTGTGTGCATGTGTATAATATATATATATAAAATATTAAATATAATTTTTGTTTTGTAGCAGCTTTTACTTGAACTACTTTTAAACATTTCCCCTTCTTCGAGGGTGAGATATCACTTGAATCCTCAACATACACTTAAAAATGTCAATATGCATATCACAATTTTAGATGATTAATAATGGAATGTTATGGTAGACCATGATAATTAGATCCAAGTTTTCTGACCCTAATGCCTTTCGACGACATCTTCTTTTGACTAGTAGGCAACAAAACTGAACACAGTCTTATAAAATAAATATTCTTCATTTGATTCCTTTGAGATTAACAGTCCATAAAAGTCATGAAATCCATCTGTAAAAGATAAGCACTCAGAGTCCATACATGTATTTATTTGCATATCCCACTAGGCCATCTCTGATAATGGAAAACTTTATTGACTTTCCAGGCTGTGTCACAGTGAGAAAATTAACCACCCGTTCACCTTTCACAACAGCTGTGACATCATGGTGGCATCAGGCTGCACAGTTGCTTGCTCTCAACTGTAGAAGTCATCATCACAGTCTCTTTATGCCATAGAATAATAATATAGGATATGGAGGGTTTGCAAAAAACTCAGTCCATGTCAATCACACTGAACCCCCAATCAAATCTTTCTCTGAAGATGCGATGATATGATCCATTGGCATAAAATCACCTCAGTTCATTATTTGATTATTCAATTTATATTAACAGCCACAGTTTCATTTGAATATCTTGATAAAGCCACAGTTCATTTAAAACTTGATTATCAGTTTCTTTTTCTTCTTCTTGGAACTTGTACTTTAGTTATTTAAAAACTTTATTACTTTAATATCTTGATTGACAGATCTCATTACCCATTAAAATATTGATATTTTCTGATCTCTGATTATCACAATCCACCATATATATCATTTACAAATATATATATATTGCTTTTCAAATTGGAAAACATCTGTTAATGAACTTATAAAGATGTTTTCACATAATTATAGATAATTATTACACTTCTGTCTATCATTTTTTGAACCTTAACTTATAACATTAACCATAATATACTGTGTAATGTTATTTATTTTTTTATTCAAACTTTAATAGAAGTCACCATACTTATTTTGTCAAACCTTAAACCCAATAATCAAATTATTCAAACCCTTTAATATTTTCATATGAGATGTTCAATATATATTGTGTTGAACCAGTATTTAATTTTTATTAAAATAACATTTTTTGTATGAAACATCTTGATTTAATGAGAAAGACTTATTTCCCTTTGAAAACCCTGATGTTTAAAATAATGAACCTTTTTGTTGACAAGTGTGTTATGGTGCCATAAACCATTTGTAAAGCTTTGTTGCTATTATCTCTTTCCTATTGATACCAAAACCCATTATGTGAAAAGTAGTTTGTATTAGATTCCATGATAATATATGGATTTCCATATTCGATAAACCACCATGAACCATGTAAACATCAGTCTGTAAGTGTACAACCTTTTTTGTTTTGTCATTTCCCATTTGTGTTATTAATCTTTGACTTCTTATTTTGTTAATGCAAAAATTCAGTTTGGACTTTAATCTAGTCGGAGAATACAAAAAAAGGAAAAATATATAAAACATAAAAATAATTTATTTCATTTTGTATATAAATAAATAAATATTATTTATTTATATTCTTAACTTTTCACTGATGGAATTTTATTTGACAAGATAATCTGTTTTTGTTCACTCAGCTACCAGGACATAAACTTGTTCTGGTTTGGAATTGCTGGTCAAAGCATTTCATTTCCTCTAAACAGAAGTCACTTGCTTTCTCCTTCTGTTTTAACAGTACTGAGTCATAAAATCAGATTTTATTGTCAGGTTAGCTAGGTAAATTCGTGCATTAACAATACAATTAAACTTATGATTTGATTTTGAAACCAAAAGTTATGATTTTTATACCACCATTTTAACTTAAAATGTTTTCTTTTAATCAATGTAATGTGCGATGAATGTTGTAATATGTATAAAATTCAATCTGTAATTTGGTGTATAAATATACCATGGTGAATGCTTTAATCATTTGGATTACCACATCGTCCAATTTAAAACCAAAAAACATATTTTATGAAACCTTTAAAAATTTTATGATCTGTAACCCCAAACAAATAGTGTTTGATTATAATCCCTTGAAAAAAATGCAAATAGGAAAAGAAAAAATTAAGAAGAAAAACAACTTAGGAAAAATAAAGTAAAGTATAATAAAAAATATCAAGGTAATAGGTAATAGATATAGATAATAGGTAAATAGATAATAGGTGCACCTTAAATTTTATCGTAAAAGAAAAAAAAACATTGAATAAAAAATAAAATTGTCTAAGTCTTCTCTTTGAAGCAATCTCCAGTGGATTTTAAATAGTCTCCTTTGCACAGGCCCCCATTCACTCACACCTCAGTCAAGCCAGCTTGAAGCTGTCATCATTCATAATGTTATTCTCTAATTAATTAACCTGTTAATCATATAAGATTGCTTTTATAAATCTTCTCTACTTAAGAATAACAATTGCGCATACTATAACTTAGTATTTAAACAAAGATTTACTTGAGGACTCAAAAAAAATTTTGACTAGTCATAAAGTATCGACTGGGTTAAAAGGAATATAAAACCTTTCCTCTCTGTCTTCTTGGAAAGCACAGTGGGAACATTTGTTGCTCTTGTCACGCAACTCAAATCAATGTGCTACACTGTGACATGTGCTATCTTACTTCTTACATTCCAAAATGGATAGTCTACAGGACTCAGACAGGTTCCATGCTTTCCACAATTGTGAGTACATTATTATAAATAATTATTCAACTTAAACAGGGTTATCAATTAATTAATATAATAAATGTTCTATCACACCATGGCAATATAGAAATTACAATAACTTTAACTTAAATAAGAATAATTAAATATTGTGGCAATGTCTTCAGAACAGCTCTCTGGAAAAAATTAACATATTAGATGTTAACATACAGAATGTTTCTGTTAAGGGCAAATGTTACTTCTTAGAGATTTACAAAATTTTATAGCAAATCTGCAGAGATAAAAAAAGTTATTTTACTTAAAAAAGACTTTTTTAATTTTTTACTTAAAACCACAAATTTTTTTTTAAACCCTTTAAATATAACTTGTAATCTTCTTTTTCTATTTATCTATCTATCTAAATTAGTTGAGCGTTTGTTAATTTCGTTATCGTATCGATAGCCAATACGGCAATTACCGACGATTTCTATATCCATAATAGATTATCCCCGAAAAACCATTAAAATCGAGGGGAAACTTAAAGATGTGATTTGCCCCTTTTTTTGGGGGGGAAAACTGTGCATCAAGGGCCCAAAACCCACTGCAGGATGTAGTGATGCTCTAGTTCTACACTTACAGCAGTACACTACTACAAAAAAAATGATTTTTAAAAAAGAATAAAAGAATTAAGCAAGAAAGCTGCTTGGAGTAACGGGTCCAAAAACACCTGTCTGTTTTGGCTCTTGCTGTAATAAAATACAAAAAAAGGGAAAAAAAATAATAATTTTTTACATAAAGAAACAAAAAAAAAAAACATCTGTACCCATTTTCAACTCTGTACCACATTGTATCACAGCTGTGCAACCTGTATCAATCTGTAAATATATGTCCCACATCTGTACACATCTGTACCACATCTGTATCCATCTGTACCACACTGTGAAACATCTGCATACTCTTACCCATTTTTCCTTTGTGCAACATCTGCTTACACTTTACACATGTCTTGCCTTTTTTTGATGTTAAATTTATGTAATTTCAAGGATTTTGTAATACATATGATAGAACTTTTTGTTCTTTGGATAAAAACTAACTTTAAATAATATTAAATATTAATATTAATATTTTTTATTATATATATATTATATATTTATATTGATTAAGCTATAGGAAAAAAGCCCTAATATATTGTTTGATATTTGATTGTATGTTTAATTAATTTTTTATTTAATTTAAATTTTTTGTTTCTTCTTTTCTTTTAATGTATGGCCAGGCGAAATCCCAAACGTATTTACATTGCCAATACGCCACACTTTGTGACGCGTATGGGAATGTAAAACGCTCGGATTTCACCCGGGGACATACATTAAAAAGGTATGAAAATACATTTCATTTATCAATTAAATGAAAATTAAAATTTAAAAATACATATCAAACTTTTAAAAACTCATATTAGGGCTTTTTCTCCTATACATTAATCCCCAAAATATTATATAATATATATATATATAATATTTAAAAAACAATATATATAAAATTTTATATATTTTTAATTATATATTATATATATATAATATTTAAATTTTAAAAATTTATTATAATATAATATATATTTGATCCAAAGAACAAAAAGTCTATCAAAAGTATTTCAAAGTCCTTGAAAATTTCCTAATTGAAATAAATAAAGGGAATGCAGATGTTTACAGATGTTGCACAGATGTGATACAATGTTGCACGATTGATACAGATTGGGGCAGATATTGACAGATGTGGACAAGTTTTTTTTTTGTTTCTTTTTGTAAAAAATGTATTGTTTTCTTTCACCTTGTATTGTATTTCCTATCTACAGCAAGAGCCGCACGCACAGGGGTTTCTGGGACCTGTGGTACCCCAAGCAGGTTTTCTATGTTCCCTGGGTTTTTGTTCTAGACGTATTTAATCAGTATTTAGCCCCGGAAATTAACCCTGTTGCCATCAAAAACCCTTTGTAACTAATAGTAATTTTTTGCAACATTTTTTGATGCTTTTGGGGAAAATACGGATGTAAATCTCCAAACAAAGCCCTGTGCAAACTGACTGGCTAAAATGAAAGGATGGGCTGAAAAATGGCCCTTTTAAAAAAAGTTTATGCGCGATTTTTAACCTTAATTATCGCGTGTTGGCATTTTCGATAATCAAAAAAACCCCTTGCAGATTTCAATTTTGTCGATAAAAATCGCTCAAAAAAACTCATATCATCTATCTTTATCTTCTATTATCATTATCTATCTATCTATCTATCTCTCCATACCAATATGGCTGACATAATAGCCACTTGCCCCAAATAGTGGAGAATTATAATGTATAACATAGACACCCACATACAAATTATATATATATATTAATATTATATATATATATATAAAATATATATAATAATAATATATTTTTATTTTAAAAAATAATATATATATTAACAGTGCTAATAAACACATATGTAATACATATACTCAAAACTTTCAAAGTACAAAAACCATAATAATACCTATAACATCCCTTTAAGATTTTTTTAAGAATAAATATAAGTAACTTAACTACGCTCACATTCACTTTTAGTATGTCACATAACTTTTAAATTATTCTACAAAAAGGGCTGTGCAACCTTTAAACGATTTTCAAGCCGTTTTTTTTTCCCAAAAATAAGTGACAAAATTATTTTAATATTCCTATCCAATTTTTAATTCACGCGAAAAATTTGTTTTTCCCATCCATTTCTTAAAAATTGGGGCCCCAAAATACCACTTATAAATAAATTGATTTTTTCATTAACCCACGCCCAAATTTTCTTTTATTTTGTGTTTTTGAAAAATGGGCTTTATGATTCCTGGGGGGAATTTTAAAATTTATCCTTCAGAAAGGATAAATTTATTTTAAACTGTTATAATTTTCTATTTTTTGTGAAATTTATAAGGAAATTTTGTCTAACATGAAATTTCCTTTTCTTCGCTGATATAAATTTTATCATTTAAATTCTCTTTTTGGGAAAAAAGATGACATTTTTATATGATCGACCTAATTTTTTTTATTGGGGGCCTTTTTACTTTTCCCTGAGCTTTTTTTTGGGAAAAAAGTTTTTGATTTGGGTTTTCCTAAAAAATTCAAAAATGTACGCCTAAAGTAACGATGGTTTTTCTGATGCATAACACAGATGGGGGCCCGGGCATGAACTTACTAAATTTTTTTGATAATTGTTTTATCATCAAAAAAATTTTAAAATTATAAAACAATGTTTTTTTCCCTTTGAAAATGGACTGAACAAAAAGGTACACTTTTTTCCCAATTTGTAATTAATTAGAATTCAATTTTCGGTAAAAAACCCAAAAATGCAAAAGTAAAGACCCCTTTAATCTGTCAAATCTGTTGATGTTATTAAAAAAATTTTTTTAAGGGATAATACTCGAGAAATTTGAAGGGGTCAATAAAAAACACTCATTTTTTTCCTTTGCTCAATTAATCTATCCACTAAATTTCAAATAATTTCTGAATTTCTAACAAAAGGGCAGTTTTTGTTTATGCTGGGATATTTTCTATTCGGACAAATGTCTCTGCATTTTTAAATTTACCATTAGCCACTTTTGATTTTACTGTCCAATATGAATAACCTTCATGTTCAATAGAACCATATTTTTGGTTTTTTTTAGTGGGGTTTAACTCCACTATTTGCGTCACTTTATTTGTGATGTTTTTATTTCAGTCGTAAATTTTATTGACGGGGAACTCACAGTTTGTGTATTTCCTTGCTTGTCTTTCCTATCACATTGGGCTTATAGATTGATCTTGAGTCGATCCTGACATATTTATGATACATTTTTAAAAATGAAAAAAGTTACTATTTTCTGTCTTTCTTGCCTAAAAAAATCGCTTTGCATCTATTCCTTTTAAATTTGTTCAAATCTTTATACAAAGCCACCAGCAGACTGAAAAATCTGACGTTTATCATTTGGGCAAAGGTTTCAATTATACTGCCCTATCAGTATAAACTTCAATAAAATAAATTTTTACTCACTTTTTCCTCAGCTTGAATCCTCCAATAAAACTCGTGATTTCCCCAATCTGAATCGATCAACTCCCAGGCCAATTCTGACTTTGTCTTAAGCTTGAAAAAACTCACTTATGGCTTTCTTTTTTTTCCCCCCTCTTGCTAGCGGAAAGACATCGAAATCTGCAATCGCTTTTATGAAAGAAATAAGGGTTAGAAAAAAATATTTTCATTAGTGAAAAAGAAAACAGATCAATGAACCGTGAGGACGGGGTGCAGACATTGGGTCCTTACTTTTTTTCTTAAAAAAATTAGATTCAAAATCTTTAACCCCTTTCTTTATAAAAAAAAATTTTTTTTTATTTTAAAATCCAAAGGATTATAAAAAAATCGTTACAAGTTACAAAGCTAGAAAAAAATACCAAATATGTATCTAGTTCCCCATATAAATGTCTGGTATAAATGGGTGAGTGGTCCTTCCCTTTCACTGAACCGGTTAGCCTCAATGCCTTCCTCAGGGCCAGAACATGGCCTTTCCCCAAAAGCTTTTTCCCAAGGTTTTTGGGCTCCGCCCGGGGTTTCCACCCGGCTTCCCCACCCCCTTCCTTTATACATTCTCCGTGTGGGTGTGATCTCTTTGGGGTCGGCATCACTAAAAACCCCATATGTGAATACAGTAAATATTTGGGTTCACCTCTTTTCTGGGTCTCGGTTCTAACCAGCTTTAACCCGCCTCCCCAACCTTAAAAATTTTGCAATGCCACAACTTTTTTTATACCTATGTCCATGGCTGTGTGTGCCTTGTATAATATATATATAAAAATATAAAAATATAATTTCTGTAGCTTTTACTTGAAATACCTTTTAACATTCAGGTAAACCACTTTTAACTTGGTCTGCTTGTTCCAACAGTAATTCCCCCAATTCTGCCATCATTCCATCATAAATGTGTAGAATCATACAGTTGTGGTGCGACACACCCCGAAAGGGGACTTTTGAGAGGGGAAATTCCCGAAATTCTTTGTTTACTTCTCCGATTTTCGGCAAAAAATAACTTCGTTCCCAATTACTTCGGGACAATCAGTTAAAAAACAGCTATTTCCAGCGACAGACCCGCAGGGTGCTGTTTGAATGTTGTGCCTGCTTAAATGCAAAGGGGGGCTTGGTTGGTCTTAACAATGTTGTGTTTTTTTAGACACGCCAGGGCTGCCGCCGCTCTTTGAATCGCTTCACTTAAAATTCCCCGGCACTTAAAAGGGCAAAAACTGACCAAAAAACTGGCGGGAAAATGTGCCTGATAAAGTCATGCCAGAGAAAGCTGGAAAAAAAAAAAGCTGAATCAGGTGGAACATTTGTGCAAGGTGGGGGTGAAGGGGGGCAACCACAGCCACAGAGGTAGAGAGTCACAATGACATTCTGGAGGTGGCAAAACAGGAAAACCCCCAGAGTGCACAAGGGAAAAGTTGGAGTCACGGAGCAGCAGCATGAGGTCAAAGTGGCAAATGACAGGTGGTAGGGCAGGCATCAGCCACAGACAGCATGAGGGCAACAGTGGCACAAAAGACAGAGTGTGTAGGGACAGCAGCGCCACAGCGCAGAGAGGTCGACATGGGACAAGACACAGTGTGAGGGCACGGCAGCCCACAGCAGCGAAGAGGTCAAAAGTGGCAAAATGACCAGGTTTTAGGTCACGGAACAGCCACAGCAGCAGAAGGGCAGAAGTGGCACAAGACACAGTGTGTAGGTACGGCAGCAGCCACAGCAGCGCATGAGGTAGACAGTGGCACAAAGACAGAGTGTGGGGGTCATGCAGCAGCCACAGCATAGCATGAGGTCAGGGAGTGGGAAAAGACATTCTGTAGGGGGAAAAAAAGGGGTAGCCCCAGAGTGGGACAATGACACAGTGTTAGGCCGGCAGCAGCCCCCGCAGCAGCATGAGTCAGGCAGTGGGACAAAACATTTGGGGGGTGGCAAAAAAAAGGGATAGGCAACAATGGGGGCAATGACACAGGTGGAGGGCACGGAGCAGCCACACAGCACATGAGGTCAGCAGTGGCACAATACAGAGTGTGGGAAATCACGGGCGCGCCACAGCAGCAACATGAGGTCAGGCAGTGGCACAATGACATTCGGAGGGGCAAAAAACGGAGAGGCCCAGGGGGACAAAACAGTGTGGAGGCACGGCCAGCCCCACACAGCACATGAGGTCGAAAGTGTCACAATGGACCTTGGTAGGTCCGGCACAGCACAGCAGCGCAGAGGTCAACAGTGGCACAATGACACAGTGTGTAGGTCACGGCAGCACCCCAGCAGCGCATGAGGTCAGACAGGGCACAAGACAGAGTGGGGGGGGGGGGGGTGGGTCAAACCAGTCCCTGGTAAAAGTGGTTGGGGGCAGATGGAGAAACTGCAGAAAAAGTGTGGCATCAGGCGGGTGGCGGGATCAGAAAGTGGCTAAGGCAGGTATTTAACCCAGACCATTTTTTCACATTTGGGGAGGTTCATGGCTGATGTAGTCTTACGCTAAGGCTTGGGTGTGGAAAAACCCGGCCGTCCACGCCGATTCATCTTGACAAAGGTCAGTCGCCACATTTCCCTGGCAGCGGGTTCTCCCCTTGGGGGGAACAATGGCCCCCGCCAACGAACACCCCTCTGATGCCACAATCTGGCCGGGCGGACAGCTTTTCCCCCGCAAACTCGGCAAGTTGCGGCCCACATCATTTGGTGCCCAGTAGTCCACGGATCTTCTAATGGGGTGGCAGAGTGCTTTCCAAGTAGGCCACCCCCTGTTGGTTCAGCGTCCCTCCAGGTCCTGCTGCTGCTGCTGCGGCCACTGCCCTCCCACAGGGAGGTGAAGGGAAATGCCCCATCAGTGACTCCCGACTTAGATTGCTGCTGATGGGTGGGATGCTCCGACCCCCCCACCTTCCCCCGACAGCCGCGGAGTAGTACCTAGCGTGAAGAACCCCCCCGGGCAGACCCGTCAGAGGAGGGACGATGCCCCACATGGGCACGGCCCAAATGACTCGGAGGATTTTTCCCTTAGTATTTTAGTTTGTTCTCCCTCTCAAATGGGAAAAAACTCCCCATTTTTGGGCCGGTAGCGAGGGGCCAAAAGGGGGGAGAGCCAGAAAATCATCCCCCTGCCCGGGTGGATATTTGGGTTCACTACCAGGCAAATCAGCATCTGCGGGGCCCCTGCACAAGTGACTCCGAGGGGCTCCCGGCCCCCATCTCCATGATACGGGCCCCTGTGCTTGCGGGTCATCTGCCTGTCCCTATTCCATCTAGCCTTCCGCTGCTCCTTCTCCCCCTCTCTTGTCACCTGGGGAGAAAAACCACTCATTCACCAGACAATGCTTTGCTCCCAAAGTCCTCCCCCCCCCTCCTTTAGGCCGTTTGCCGCTGCAACTCGAGGAGGGGGTTCCTGGCTTTGTAGAAAGGATGAGTGCATGCCATTTCCGGGCCCTTTTTAGAATGTTTTGAAGATCGGTGGGAAGACTCAGGAACCTTTTCACAACCGATTTAACACGTGCGCATGCAGGGGGCATGGACCACTTTCCTCGGGGGGCACACGGCACCTGTTCCTCCCATTGTCCGTCACCATGGTTCCGATTTTCATTGGGGCCGGGGGAAAACCACACATCGATTTTTGCTGCATGAGCGGAGCGTTCCCCCTGTTGACTTGTTGCCGAGGAAAACCAGGGGTACAACTGCGTGACCGTTGTCCCTACACATTGGTAATGGAGCAGTCTTGGGAGGTGAGTGGTGGTGGAGGGGAGGGGGCGGACATTGGGGCCGGGGCCCCATTTTACAAGTGGAGGAGAAAGCGGCTCTCCCGTCCCAATTGTTTGGGGTCCGGGCGAAAACACATTCACCAGGGGCCGTAAAGGACAGTACTGGCCATTACCGTAGTTACAGCTCCAGACGTCCCTTGCCTGCACCTTGGAACAAACCGATAAGCTCAAGGACTGGCCACCCTTCTGTTCTACATATTTTGAAGTGCTGGTACTGCCTTTTTGAAAAAGAAATTACGGTTTGGGATCTTCCACCCGGGCTAGCACAAGCCATTAGTTCTCTGAACGGTGCAGAGTCCACCATTTGGAAAGGGAGGGACTGCAGTACCAACAATTTGGACAGAAGCACGGTCAGCTGCTGCACCTTAGGATGGTTGTGTAACGGGTTGCGCCGTGGTCCGGTCCACGGACCGCGGTCGCACCCGTGTCCCACGCGGCAGGTCCCCGGCGGGGACGGGTACCGCCGCGGGTCCCACTGCCGCCCGTGGCTGCATCCGTCCCGTCTCCTCACCTGACCGCGCTCCCGTTCGGTCCGTGTCCCCTGGTGGCCGGAATGCGCCTGCGCGCCCCCTATCGCGCGCGCGCTCATGTAGATTTAAAGGGACAGTGCGCCGGTAATTGGCTAATTGCCGGGCGCTGTCTCTATTTAAGTTTTGGTCCCACGTCACTTCCCCGCTGGATCTTGTTGCCCCGTCCCTTTTGTGAAAGCGTTCCTGATTGTCTATTTGTCTTCCCGTGTACCAGACCTTGCTAACGTTTCTCGACTCCGAACCTCTGCCGCTGCCCTGACCTTATCGCCTGTCCACGACCACGAACCATTGCCGCCTGCCCTGACCATACTGCCTGCCCACCACTACGATTCTGGGAATATAATTTTGTACCTCGCTGCACCTCGGCTACCGCCGCAGGCAAGTCACGTCAGGGGGGGACGACCTGGTAGCCTCAAGCCGCAGCAAGTCCATCCCGCTTTGCGGCGGGCTCTGATTTAAAACCGGGGGCTACTTAGATTCCGTTCCCTGGCGTGGCTTAGCTATCATCGCCTGCGGGGGTCCAGCGGATCCACTACCAAGTCCGTTACAGGTTGGACGCATACTGTTGTCTCTTTGCAATCGCCTCGCTGAACGACTGCTGGCGCCATGAGTAGCGAGGAGCAGGAGCATCTGGACCGGGAGATGATGTCAAAGAGAAACAGCTCCCTTCTGCAGAGATGGTGGAGCCTTGACTGGCTGCAATGGCATGCGTGCCACTGGGCGCTGCTGTTGCTGCGGCGGCAGGATGGGCCACCACATCTGAGCCACGTTTCTCCCAGGCCACCGGATGGTGACGCTGCATGTGTTGATTTAGGGCCGTGGTGCCAACGGTTAGCTCCCTGGCCCCGCTTCACTTTCTGCCCACAGATTCTACATATACCCATATTCGGCTCCTCCGGTGTCTTAGCAAAGAACTGCCACACCGCCGAGTATCGGTTTTTTACCGCCAACGTCCGCATGAGATTTTTATGTGGGCCCCTGTAGGTGCGTACTTTTTTATGTGAAGGGTTTTTTTTTTAGTGGGGTTGGGGAAAAAGTGTATTGTGAAAGG
The DNA here is from genome assembly GCA_025379985.1 of Phyllomedusa bahiana. Taxonomy (NCBI): domain Eukaryota; kingdom Metazoa; phylum Chordata; class Amphibia; order Anura; family Hylidae; genus Phyllomedusa; species Phyllomedusa bahiana. Next base: position 84,041 of record JAODAL010015031.1, read on the forward strand.
GAATGATATTGTGGTGGGTGTGGGGAAGGAGTTTTTGAGATATGAAGTGTCACCGCTCCCAAGTGGTGGTACACTCTCTTTTTGTGTTTCATCTCACTGCGTCCTCATCCCCGGGTTTTGGTATGCAAGGCTAAACTCTCACAACATGACCCCCCATCCACTCCAAATCAATTTTGTCGCCTATTGCAAAAGCGGGGGATATTGGGCCCCATTTTTCGCTGCCAAGATGCTGACTCCCCCTCCTAAAATTGTTCTCCTCGCTATATAGGGGCGCTGACCCCCAGACCACATAGTAATCCTGGCTGGGGGAAACCCGGATGGGACATAGGCGGGTTGAGGCGGTGGGGCCCGCCCCTGCTCCCGGGCCCCTGCCAACAAAGGTTGTGTTGACGTTCCCACCCTCTTGGGGGGTTTGCAGATGTCAGCTGGGGGGAAGTGGATGACCTAGTAAACCCAAATCAAACCAGGGGGTTTGCTGAAAAACCACGCCCAATACAGCGGGAGTTGGGCCCCACCCATGACCCCGCTGCGACGTCCCCTGCTGTACGTACCCGGGCCAGGAAAGTTTTGCTCTGCCCCCGCGGTGAAGGCCTCCCCCTCTCTTCTGACATACTGTTTGTTTTAAAAAAACAGACCCGTTTTGATAAATTCTGTATATGATAAATAACACCCTGTTTTGACGCCAAATGAACCCAGAACAAGTTGGGAACCCTTGATAAAATTTCGCTCCACAAATGGGGAGGGAAAAATTTACTTGTATTGCCGTTTAAAAACCGTGTAAAATTTTTTGAAAATAAAAGCACAAACAGGCTTAATTTTCCTTCGGATATGAATTATGCAAAGAAAATTTTTGCGTGGCGGTGAAAAACAAAATTTCTTTACTGAGTACAACTGCAAACAACGCTTAATTTAAACCCCGGGTTTTAAATTGCGAAAAAATTTAGCCCCCACAAACTAGTAGCTTGTAGCGTGTTACAATGCGGTTTTTACCCACACAACAAAGAAAAAATTGTAATTAACCCTTTTCTTGTGAATTAGCTACAGGAAAAATGTATTTATTTTTGGGGTTTAAAAAAGACGGTTTTTTGGGATCACCACAGCGAAAACAACGCTTTTTTTAACCCCCGGTGTAAATTTCCCAAACAATTGAGCCCCACAAAATAGTACTTTGTAGCGTCTTACAAGCGGTGTTTTTTTCGCACACAACAAGAGATAAAATTGTAATTTAAACCCTTTCCTTGTGAATTTGCTACGGGAAAAAATTTATAT